>JAOEGS010009922.1:0-16542 GCA_025447755.1 Corythornis vintsioides | reverse complement strand
TTTAGCCTTAGTACATCAGTTTCTCACACTGTGCTTGTTTCAGCTTCAGAAAAGATAGAATTGTGCATCACTTCCAAGGAGCCATGACCATTCTCACGTAGCCACCAACAGGAGAAGGCAGAAATTTGAACTTGTTCTCTATCCTTGTTCTCTCCCCAAAAGTAAGGGAGGGAGGGAGGGAAAAAGTGAGATTAATTACTCAGATCTCTGCTTTTGCACCCTGAAAGTAACTAGTTTCAGCAAGGTTCACAATATTTGATCAGAGGAGATTCAGAAACGGAACAAGAAAATGCTGAGGTCAAAAATGGAATTTATTAATCAAGAACCTGGGAAAGCTTAGTGCACATATGAAGGTGTTTTATATGCAGTTTTATATGCAGTTTATATACTGCTAATATACAGTTTTATATTTCAGTTTTATATACACATCAGTAACAGAGCATAATCCTGCTGCCTGAACATTAACTTAACTTCATTAACTTTTCCTATTTTTAAAAATAGTTCTCTTCCATTCTTAAAAAAAGACCCAAGCGAGAGTAAGACATGAATGGCTATACAAGCCAACAAAACTATTTCTACAATGTTAGGGTTTCTTGTATAAATAAACAAACTGGGGGTGGGGGGAAATCCAAATTGTAGTAAATTTATATGGTACTCATAGCAGTGTATCTAATCTCCAACTCAAATTTTATCTTCCTGTTGATTGTGCCCATGTGAAAAAAAAAAAAAAAAGTTACAAAGTCATGATCAATTATAAAAGGCAGGTGTTGTGCTTCATGGTCTTTGGATAAGAAAACCTTGAATATCACAGTAAATGTCACTAAAGCCTCAATTCTGAGCATCTTCTAGTACAAGGTGTCCTGCTGTTTGAAGAACCTGCTACACAAACCATTAAATTGCTGGAAATGTGGCATGAAAGCACAAGGCAAAAGAAACTGAAACATGAGTGAGCTGATGCTTCTTGCTAGGCAGAAAATGAAATTCAAATGTTTGTTGGGAATCACTGTGAAGCGGTAAAAATAATGCAGACTCACACATGTCACAAAAACATGCTAGTTTCTTTTGAAGCCTGCCCTTACGTCGTCAGGCTGCAGTGTAGCACTGCTCAAGACAAAAAGATGAGCCTGGGGAATTACAGCCTAGAAGTAAATAGAAGTTTCCAACTGGTGTTGACAATGGCTGGGAGAATCATTTCAACTATTTTTTTTCAAACAAGAATGTCCCTTCTCCAGAGAAAATGACAAGTTTTGAAGAAAATTTGCTGGTCTAGAAATCCCCAAATTCTCATTCCAAATATCTTTTTCTGCATGAAAAACAAACAAACAAACAAACAAAAAACAACCCCAACCAATCAACCAAACAAACAAAAAAACCCCACAAACAAACAAAAAAACACCTCTCTTAGATTTATTAAGAGAACAGGAGATTTTCTTTACTCAACATTTTAAACTGGAGGTGGCAATTCAGAAAGCCAAGCAGAAAATAATTAGTGCATCATGCTCTGAGCAATCAGAGTAATAACCACAGAAATACTAGACTCAGAATAGTAGATACTTATTAAACTTCTTATATATATATATAAAGGCATATATGCAAGCATGTCACTAACAGTAACTGCTAGTTTCCTTCTTAATGTTTCAGGCATCCTACCTCATTATTGACTTCAGCAGGTTTTTTCTTTGTTTCCCCAATGTCCAAATAGCTGTGGAAGGAAAACAGTTTTGATTATTTACAGAAGCATCTAACTTACATAATACAAATATTTCTACACTGTTTTCATACATGAAGGTTTTAAAAGTTATCATTCCTCAAAATGACATAAAAATAAACTAATCAAACATTTTAAAGGAGTATTAATCTAAATCTGCAGGTCAGCCCTTTGTGCTAATACAAAAGACAGGGGAGAAACCACCATCTACCTTCGAGTCACTGGTGATCAGAACAGGCCATCAATAAGCTTCTTGTAAGAAATCAGCTCACATACTGCTGTGAGATGGATAGATTAATTCTCAGCACATTCATATCAATTTACCACAATTTTCAAGTTATCAACTTTCCTCTTAGATTCTCATGGTAAGTTTCTGATATTTCAAGTTTTCCTCCATACCCAAGTTTAACCCAGGGCATCATCTAAAGTTTAAAGGAGCTATAGCACTTGTGTTTCAATGAGAGGTGGACACATCTGAACACTCTATTATTTGTTTTCTAGAGATTGTGATGAGCCAAGAGCATCCTCATAATTCTTCTGTGAATGGACAAAACACAAGTCTCAGCTGGACAAGAAAACAAAATACAACTATTTGAACAATGCTGCTCTCCACCAGAGTATACATTCCCACAGAACCATTGCAGGAACACACAAGTGTCAGTTAGAACATAGAGGGATGGATTAGCTGCACATTACCTTTCCAAAGAAAGGGAAATCAATAAGTCTATTCAAGCACGAATAACCCATGGACTTGGAAACAGGCAACTGCCCAGGTACCCAGACTATGCTAAACCCTTTCCTTCATCAGCACTCAGAGTGCAACGAGAGCAGTTCTCATGAACACAGCTCCCAGTAGCTGCTGGCGCTGCAAGGTGTTTCTGATTCTCAGCACTGTATGAAGAGATCCCTTCATGGGCAACTGTAAGTCAGCAGAGCAGCACCTTTCAGCACTTTCCGCCAGGAGCTAAACATGAGCATGAAAACGGCTGAGGCATCTTTATGTAACTCAACGTTAGGTCATGTGCGTTTATTGCAGGTTCTCCCTAATCCTACTTTCAGTGGGAAACCAGAGGTGCTTTGCAAGCACACCAGACAGGCTCACCAGAAGAGCTCAGAGCTCACAGTGCATCTGCAACCTTCCTGCAGTGATCTCCATGCTCTGTAGTTAATTACTGAGCATCGTTCATTCTTTGAAAGAATGGAAATAATTCCTCAAGGTGCCTCAGAATGGTCACAAGGCTTTCGAAGCTTCAGTGTGTGGGGTCAGTAAGACACAGTAAGGCTTCCAGGCAATGCTTGCAAACATGTGTCAGTGCTTTGGAAAAGGGGAATGCAGCAATGTAGGACAATGTTTAAAAACAAAGAGTCAAAGCCTCATGGTTAAAAACAAACAAAACAAACAGTTACAAAATCCTCTTTGTAAAAAAACCCGCAAGTTTTCTTTAAACCAAAACAAAGAAGACTTAAAGCCTACAAGACTGAAAAAGGAATAAATGCCTCAAAGAAAATATTCCCAGCAGCTGACTGTGGTTCTTATTTTCTGGGCATCTATGGAATACTTCGAGGAGAACTAGGAAAAGTGGCAAAGCAAAGCAAATATATAGCGGTAAGATCAAATTCACTATGCAAAGCTCTGGGTATTTGGATGTCAAATTTCATGGATCTATACATCTGAAAAGGTCTAAATAGGGCCAAAGGCTTTCCTTGGGATAATGGCACTCAAAAAAATCTTAGACCAGAAACTTCACAAAAGTGTTTGCACTTGCTAAGAAAGCAGAAATACTTCCGTTCAATTACTATGCAAGCCCATGATAAACTGTTTAAAGAGACACGGCTGGAGAGAGGACAATCTACCATTAATTACTGAGCACAGATACAAGTAAATAGGCAAAGGAGCAGGGTAGAGTAGCATGCTGAAAAAAAAAATAAACAAAACAAAACAAAAAGCTAAAAATCAAAACCAGCTCCAGCATAGCCAGTTTTTTTGCAGGAAGCAGAGAGTCAAGGAAGAACTCCACAGGGGTGCATCCTCACTCACCACTGCAACAACTATGACACACCAAACCCATGTATATCCATTTAACACATCTGTAAATCACAAAACAGGCTGGTCTGTGGTCTGATCTATTATGAAAATTCCCAACATTGGCTAATGATCCTTCCTTTAAAGAAAATTTCTACATATCGTTCTAAAAGCAGAATTTTAAAATGGTGATTGCTTTGGTTTAAAAAAAAAGGGAAACATTTCAGCAGTATCTATGGACACTGAGAGCCCTCAGAGAGAGCTATCGTAAGATGTTAAGATTCATGGCTTGTAGTGACAGAAGTTGATGTGCTAAAGGGGGAGCAGAGTGGAATTCAGTGCACACAGGGAGGAAAAAGATTCAGGTCTCAGTATAAGGCATCTGAGAAGAAACCAATTCACTACTTGAAGTGATGACTTGGGCAATGACACTTCCAGCTTCTTCTTCTTCTTGAATTATGCTTTAATTATTTCCTTTCCATTACGCTCCCGCACACCAGTGCCACAAGCCTCCGCAGCCCTGCATGGTCTAGCACAGCAGTGAATGTGTCCAATGAGTATTAGTTCAACAAAAACAAACAAACAAACAAAAAAACACGGAAAAAAATGGACAAACTTCTTGCTGCCACCAGACCAGACTCATTTCCTTTAGGGCAGATGCTTCACTCACCCACAGCTGCAGCTGCTTTGCCTGTGGCACATCCACAAACATATGATCTTTAATTCTTTCAATTCCTTTCAGAAAACTGTCCCTTTCAATTAATCCCTGCTCTCTAACTTTTCTGGCTAAGATATCTCCCTAATTATCACTGCCTACAACCCAGTTAAGAACAAGATCAAAATTAAGCCCTTTAGTCTGTCTTAAATAATGCTTGTGAAAGTACTTCCAACATTTACAGCACTCTATAAATAAATACTCCAACTCTGAACACAGAAATGGAAAATTTCTCAAGTCTTCCTTTCTACCCTCTTTTTACCCTGCTTTTACCAGATTTTTTAGGTTAGTGTTGAAGTATTGTCTTTGTTGACCTTAAATAATATGTACACATCTGGCTGCATGTTGCATCCCTGAAAGTCTGAAAAGCTCTCACCATAAAAACTGAACCATAAACCATTAAATTACAAAATGAAATGCTTTTTCTTCCTCAAAATAAATCCAGAGCACCCAAATCTCTATAGTGCATTCTAATGACAAACACTTACTTATTTGTAGCTCGTCTGTTGAACATAAAACGCAAACAGTTAGGGAGGTGAAATGTGATGTGCTGACAACTAACAACTTTAAGCCATCCACAGAATCAGAGGATTTAATACCAAAAAACACTGTGGATCTTTACTAAGAGTTAAGGACTTAATTTGACATGAAAGAAAATACAGAGGAAAAGGGGATTATACTTCATCTATCATTCATCTTTCTCTCTAGCTTTGCTACTGAAGTGCAAAAAGCTTCAACAAATCTTCAGAAACAGACACTGCCAAAGAGATCCTGTAAGTAAGAGGTCCTGTTCATCACAGAGATTTTTGTCCTGAAACATAACGAGCTCTCCTGAAAAATGTTGGGACTTCAACTCTACAAAATCAAGATAAGAGAGGTCCTGTAAAGCATGTATAGTTTAACATAGACATTCCCAACCGTGTCTAGAAAGAGATTGTTAATTTTGACATATTTTTAAGTTCAACCTTATGAAGAAATGCCTATGAAGACAGAACAAAACATATATTTGGGGCAAGTGAGAGAGACCATGGCATTTAGTGCCAGAATTAAGAACCATTACTGATCACATACAGATACACTTGGGAGACACATCTAAAAGCTGGAATCTCCACCACAGTATTCTCCCAATCACTCACTAGACAACAGAGGAAGTGACAGATTAATTCTTGGTGTCCAAGTAGGGAAAAGAAAGCAGTCAATTTCTAAATAACAGGAGGGACTCAGCTTTCCCCATAAAAAGGCTATATGCCTACCCATAATGACCAGAGGGTATGAAGAGGTGGATAGCTGCATAGAGTACTTTAGACTTTTTAAAAATAAGCAAGAAAGGAAATGTTGGGAGTTAAATTCCCAAGCTCATCAGCCCCACAGCTAGACTATCAACACCACCTTTCTACAGCTTTCCCCTTGATACCACTGAACACAAATACTGACAGTCACCCCTCAACTAGGGGGACCACATCAAGGAGATGGCACTAAGCAACCGACAGTAATAGCAGCCTTTCCGTCAGTCAGATTAATTTCTTGAAGCTCTTTTGCAATTTTATCAAGTACCTCTTTTTTTTTTTTTTTTTCTTCCTTTAAGTCCGCTCTGTAGTGCCTAATAAAAGGGGTGGGACGATGACATCCTCTGAAGTACTACCTCAGTGCCCAAACCCCAAACGCTGATACTCAAGTTCAATACAAAACTTAATGTTCTTTTTTTATCCACTCACTTGAGCCTCTTGAAGGCTTCCCTGCCACCAGCCACATACTGCTCTCCGCTCTGGAGATCCTCCAGCTGCCGGACGCGATGCCCACCCCGGGGGGTGTAGATGTTACGCACAGCTCCAAATGGTGCCTTCACCCTGCCCGTCACCTCTTTCAGGAACACCTCAAAGTTGGACACTTTCTTCTCATTGACGACAACGCGGCGCCCGGGAAAGAACGGGTCCCCGTTGCGATAGACCAGCACGCTCTTCACCGTCGGCTGCGAGAGCCACGACCCCTTCGTGCCAGGACTAGTCATGCCCGGCGGCTTCGGACCCTCTCCTATGCAGCTCAAGCCACCTCGGCGCGCTGCCTGCACCTGCTCACCGGGCAAAGTGCTTCCTGCCTCACCCGCCTAACCTCCGCCCTGACAACTGCCAGCCGCGAGAGAAGCGCCCACACCCACGCCGGACACTAGGGCCCACCTCCGGGGAGGCAGAGGGAGCCGCGGGGAGGGATCACCGCCGCCCCTCGGGGTTTGCCGCACGGCCCCGATCAGCTAGGTGCCCAGGCAACCAGCTCCTGCCGCTCCTCGGCGCCTAAGGGAGCCGGCGAGGATTGAACCAGCCCAGGCAAACAAAGGCTGTATGGCGGTGTGCCCACGCGGCAGCCAAATGGACTGCGGGGGACCCATGGCCTCCCAGGGCCTTTATCCTCCGCCTTTGCCATCGCGGAACGCGGGCTGTAGCTGCCACCCTGCTTGCCTCCGGAAACTTGATCTCGCATGTGTTCGTTCTCCCCCGCCTCCCCCTTGCCAGAGCCCCCAGTGGCAGGACGGCGCAGGGGCCAGCACAGAAGGCGGCTGAACTGTTCACCAGTTGGGGGAAAGGAGGACCGGAGACGGACTGGGATACGAGGGCAGAAGGAACCGGACCAGGGGCCCGCAGCTGAGGGAGGCAAGTCCCCGCTCTGCCTCTCCCCGGCCGCCCAGACGCTGCTCGCCGCCGCCGCTCCCCGCCATAAGGGAAGGGCCGGCCGCTTGAGGGGGAGAGCTCCTCGGCTGCCTTTAGTGGAGAGCGGCGAGTGGGAAATTGGAGGTATCTCAGCACTCCCGCAGCCAGCGCCGGCGGGCAGAAGGCAGCAGCCGGGGCGGGGCAGAGCAGCACTGCGGGACTAAAGTGCCGGCAAGCGGCCGCTACTCGCCGGAAACAGGCTGGTCGTTCACACGGGCGCTGGTGAGCCCAGGATGAACCCACCCGTGAGTGGCCCCTGACGGGCTCCAGCCCCGTAGTGAAGGGCCGCGAGGGTGAGGCGATGGCAGCCAGCGGGCTGGCGCCGGCCCTGTGCCGCGCTTAGCCCCGCCAGGGTGAGCACAGACGACAGCTGGAAACCACCTCTTTCACTCACGTCTGGCTAGCTCTTCTTGGGCTTTCCTACTAAAGGGGTCAATTTTCCTCCTCTTAAGAACAAAACAGACTTCTACTGGATCTTCCAGATCAAGGTTATGAAAATGCTGGCGAGGGCAACCACAGCCGTCGCCAAAAGGCAGTCTGCACAACGCGAGCGACTGCTTCAGGCTCTCTGCCTCAGCTTCGTGCTGTTTTCCTTTGCTGAGTCTCACACATGCTTTCTCCATGGAAATTGAGTGTGGTGTCCGATCTTGCCTCTGTTTCATTGTAACATGTAAGGATTACCACTCACGTTCATGTAAGAAGCAAATGAGCCACTGGAAACCACTAACTACCATTGTTTGTGCCATTTTTCCTTTCCTTGTGCCATTCTTGCTTTCCTTCTTGTCAGTTATTAAAAACCTCACCCGAAAGCAGGATTTTTGCTCCAGGTCTCCTGTTGCTATTTGGTGTTCACATTTGCTGCAGTTCAGAAGTAAACGTGGGCCATGATCTTGCAGGGAAAAAAAAATTATCAGTGGCGTTGAAATTAGGCTCTTGGACTACACAGATTAATAGCATGTATGTATGGCTGATTGTTTTTTGGATTTTTTAAACATGATGCTTTCTGACTGCCTTTGAGATGATATGTAAAAGTTACAGATGCTGGTGCTTTTCCCCTATCTACCATCTGACTGGGCGAAGTTTTTCCGGTAACACAAAACTGCACTTCCACAGTATTTGGTAAGTTTATTTAGTCAGTTGCATTCCAGAAATATTTAAAAGCTTTTCAGTACTCCCATAATTCTTTAATTGAGTTAATTATAATTTGTTCTCTTAAGAGCCCATGATTTACCGGAAGAGCTAACATCTCTGCTGAGATGGCCCAGAGCTGCAGTTCTGTCTGAATAATTTCAGTTAATCAGATTCAGAGGTGACTTGCCCCACTAAACCAAGCTCAAAACCAAAAAACACCATGAACAGTAAGTAGCCTGATAAATCAGAATATCCTTGAGCACAATTTAAAAAAAAAAAAAAAGAGAGAAGAGAAGAGACTACAGACAAAAAAAAAAAAAGTAAAATAACCCATCTGTGTTTCAAAGAACAATGTGAAGTCATGGGGTTAATGTTGCACTCTATCGTGAGTCAATTTCTGAAATTCTACATAGGAGATAATGATGTAGCATATATTTAAAAAATATTAATATACATATTAAGGACATGATCCAACTTCTACCATCATCAGAAGACATTCTTTGATTTCACAGATAAATACATCAGATATCTTTTTCTTCTTAAACTATTTTAAAAACATCCTAAATGAATGCTCCACTTGAAGCTGTATTTTCCTTGCTAATTCTCAGCCAAACATCTACAGACTGTTTGATGTTTGGGAAGTAACTGGATACTGCATTATCAGAAAAGACGATTTTTTAAAATCTCAAATTATTAACAATTGTAAAAAAATAAATAAATTTTTTGATGAACAGATGAGTCTCTTGCGTGTCCTAACAAAATCTGACTACAGATTGGAAACACCTTAGACATGCCCAGGACATAACTGTTGGCTATACTTTTTAATCCTATCTGCTTTGTTCTTTCCAGGAAGCTGCATAAGAAAATACAGACTTTGATTCCACTGGATTTTTGCCACATCGTGGCTACAAGAAGCCATAAAACCTGAGAGAAAATAAACAGAAAATGCCCTAAATTAAAACCAACTTCCTTTAGTGGCCTCTTTTCCTTCCACTGACTGTTGAAAGACTAAAACTGGTCTGGACATTCCTCCTTTGAACTGTTTAGTGGACAATAATGATTGTTCTTCCACGTCGATTTCAACACATGTGATGGAAGGAATTTTTCTTTCATCTTACCTCCTTTGATGGGAAAACTACCCCCTGCTGTGAGTTCCAACAGGGCAGTTAAGCATTACAGAAAGAGCAATTTCAGAGTGAGGGAAGTGAAATATGCCACTGTTACTGGTTAACATTTAATTTTCTCTACTTGCTGCTGGTTTTCTTCTAACTAAAGGGGAGAACCAAGAATCTACCATACACCCATTAATACTGTTTAAAATTGATCTGTCACAACCTGAAGTGGAAATCTGTATTAAAAATATGCCAAAAAAAAAAAAAAAAAAAAAAAAAAAAGCTTATGATCTTCATACTGTTCTGCATTCAAGTTGTGATACATCAACTATCTGCTGGTTTGTGCCAGATTCTGCCACTTGTGGTGATCTACGCCTCATGTGCAATGACACATCATCTCTGACATGGGAATAAGCCATGGAATATTTTACTCAAGCACCCATTTCAATACTTGTGCTACCCTTGAATGCTGTTGGTCTTTACCTACAGCCACACTAGTTACAGTCACTTGTGTGAATTGCTGTAAATTATCCTTTACATGGCACCAGACCCTACCAGCCTTAAAGTGGCCCAGCTTTGTGTGGGCAAAACCTTTGTCCCACACTGAGAGCATGTGACAAATCCTCCGAAGAGTGCAGGATTCTTCTTGGAGTTTAACTTTCACACAGCTAATAGCTGTGCCTCTACAGACATCATCTTTCAAACTCAGCTTGCATTTCTGCCCCTCCATCCCCCTTCTGATGCTGCAGTGGAATCACACCTTTTTCTTACTTTGATGGCAACACCTTCCAATTCAGCCCCTGAAAAGCAGCCCTTACTCTCCAGCCACTCTCTACAGAGCCCACTAGTTCACACCACCCTTTTCAGAATTAAATGTTTTATTCTCTTCAGTAACAGGAAAAAAACCCAAAACGTGTTTCAAATACTGTATGAATTCAGCATGTTTTCCATCTTGCCCCGAAAGCTAAGAAAAGCTCAAACAAGTCAGCCATGATAGCAGGGCCTTCATCCATGACAATCTGCTCCTTCTCAACCTTCCAGGACCTGATCCCTTAGACACTCTGTTCTTCCCCTTTCTAAACCATCTTGTGTCACATTCTCACCAGTAACTTGACAAGCTGCTGAACTCCCCGGCACAATTAAGACAAACACAGAGATACATCATCTCTTTATGATGGACTCATGTCATCTCACCTAAGGTTGAGGCACAAGCCCACATCCATCAGGTCGTGTGTCAGGATCACATGATGGACCTAAGGTCATGGAACGAGCAGACAGTGGGGATGTGATGAGACCCAAGCCATGGCTTAGTGACGTGGCATCAAATAAGGTCACTTTTTGTGCAGCAAATTGCTGTGCGGACTCCGCCATTTCAAGACCTGCTTGTGACAGGGTCCTGACAACATGGCTCAGAGACAACAAAATGTGAGGTCATGAAGACAGGAACTTATCCTAGTGCTGAATGCTTGACAGAATCACAGGATCACTGGATGTCAGGGGTTGGAAGGGACCCTGGAGATCTTAAAGTCCAACCCCCCTGACACAGCAGGACAATAGAATATAATTTAATCCAGCACAGGGCACACAAGAACACAGCCAGGGGGGCTGGAAACTCTCCAGAGAAGGAGACTCCACAACCTCTATGGGGAGCCTGTTCCAGGCTCTGGGACCTTCAGAGGAAAGAAGTTCCTCCTCATGTTGAGGTGGAACCTCCTGTGCTCCAGCTTCCATCCATTGCCCCTTGTCCTACCCCAGGGCATAGGTGAGCAGAGGCTGTCCCTGCTACTGACACTCATCTCTCATCTCTGGATCAACATGGATTAAATCCCCTCTCAGGCTGCTCTGCTCCAGACTAAAGAGCCCCAGGGCTCTCAGCCTTTCCTCATCAGACACGTGTTCCAGTCCCTTCATCATCCTTGTAGCCTTCTGTTGGACTCTCTCGAGTAGATACTTGTCCCTCTGAAGCTGGGGGGCCCAGCAGTTGTTCACTGGCAACAGAATGGAAAAGGATAAATATTTAAGTGCAGAGAACAAAATACATCTTCCATTGCAGACAGTGCCAAGAACCACACCTCAATAACTGCACCTTTGTGCAGCTTATCTACAAATCAGACCGAGCAGTAACAGCCACTTCATTCCCAGTTGTATTTCTGGTGTAATCAGACTGTCTAAAAGTACAGTTTAAAGCACAGAAATACTTTATTTTGTGCTTCAACTCTCACACACAATCACCCATGTCCCCTGCCACCTGCGATTAACTAAAACTGGAGCTAAAATACTCCAGTTAATTAGATTTTAGCTTTTTATCAAGTATAAAGGTGGACAATGTTTGCACTCAGGGTACTTGCCCTGAAACTGAAAATTTCTGGTGGCTTCAGTCTACACATGCTGTATATGTACACAAACAAGTCTCTTTCCATCATTTATCACAAGTCTTGGCAAACCAGGGAAGTCCCAGTTGACTGGAGTGTGGTAAACGTGACACCCATCTACAAGAAAAGCCAGGAGGATCCAGGAAACTACAGACCTTTCAGCCTGAACCTGGGTACCGGGAATCACATACAGAGCAACCAGGGGATCAGGGCCAGTCAGCAGGGGTTTAGGAAGGGCAAGTCCTATTTGATGAACCTGATCTCTTTTTACGGCAAGATGACCCGCCTGGTGTATGAGGGAAAGGCTGTGGATGTGTCTACCTGGGCTTCCACAAGGCGTTTAACACCGTCTCCCACGCCATTCTCATTAAAAAACTGGCTGCTCCAGGCTGCACCGCGCGGCTCACGCACCTCACTAACAGCACCGGAGGTCGCAGAGACCGCGACTCCGTGCGCGGCTGCGCGTTGAGCTCCGTTAACCGGCCACGTTAGCGGCCGCAGCCAAGGCGAGCTCCCGCCCGGCCAGCAGCGGTGACCGTACGCGGCGCCGAGGGGCCTGGCCCAGCAGCCACCACGGAGCCGTCGTCGGCTGCGCTCCTCCCAGGCTGCGCCGGGGTAACCGGAGCCGCCCGGGTTCCTCCTTCGACGCGGCTGCGCGCTGGGAGCCGTGCTGGGAGCCGGGCCGGGCCGTACCGTACCGGGAGCCGCACCGTGGCGGGCCGTGTGGGGCGCCAATGCTACTGCGCGCCGCGCTGCTTCCCCGCGTCCTGGGCCACCCTCGCGGTTGGGCGGGCGGTGGCTCCCGCCTGCGGGCCGCACTGGGACCGCCACTGGGCCGGGGCCGGCCCGCAGGGGTGGCGGCGCCGCCGTGCACCCGGGGACTGCGCTGGGCGGGTAAGCGGCGGGGCCGGGCTTGGTCGGGCCGGGCCCAGGTGCCTCGCGGTGGCACCTCAGCTTGCGGGCCCGCGGGCTGGGCGTTGGGGGTGCATGTGACAGCCCAATCGGGGACTGGGAAACCCCAGCCTCGGTGCGGGAGCGGCCTCCGGCCCAGGCCCTGTGCTGGGTGGTGTCAGGTTAGGAGCCGTCTCGCGATGTATGCGTGTGCCAGTGCCATCTGCAGACTGCTGGCAACGGGGCACCGCCTGACCAAAGGCTAAGTGCAGTGTGCTGAACGTAGAAATGTCTTGTCTTTCTTCAGGTCAGCTTTATCAGTACGCCACGACAGATGCCTCCCAGGCCACCCTGGCGAGCGTGTCTCCTGTTTTTGCAGTGGTAAGTCCATGCAGGTATTTGGGCCAACGAGGGCAGCTCGTGCAAGATGATGGTGCTCTCACTTTTTCTGTAAAGCATTAACAGATGGGTTCGTTCCTCAGAGAACATCCCTAGTTGTAACTTGTTGGTTTAGTGTGTTGTGACTTGAGGAACACTTAGTGGTCATCAGGATGTTTTCTGAAGATCCAGCATCTGCAGGAAGTTCTGTTGCTGTCTGAAGGCGGGTCAGCTATTATGAGTGCTGCCGTCAAAAGATTTCTTGTTAAGCTAGTAATATGCAATGAAGCTACATTTTTTTGAGTAAAACAAACTTTCAGACTAAACTAGATATTGCAGTTTTCACAACAAAATAATTTTACTGGGATGGACAAGTATTACATGAGTAATCTGACAAGGGTTTAGATGAGGTTACTTTCTGGATAGCATGTTAATGCAGTACTTAACATGGGTACAAGGCCTAACTACACAATCTGTGGTACTTTTTACTTCTTAATTTTTCACATTGCTCCAGAGGAAATAGAAGAATGTGTAATCCAAAATGTAAGATACCCTGCTGATATCCCTGGAATCCAGTGATAGGATGTGTGGGAAGGGCTCAAAGCTGTGCATGGGGTGGTTCAGACTGGACATCGGGATGCATTTCTACACTGAGAGGGTGGCCAAACCGTGGAACAGGTTTCCTAGAGAGCTGATTGATGCCCAAGCTTGTCAGCATTGAAGAGGCATTTGGACAATGCCCTTGGGAATGTGCTTTAATTTCTAGTCAGCCCTGAAGTGTTCAGGCAGTTGGACCAGATGATCACTGTAGATCCCTTCCAACTGAAATAGGCTGTTCTGTTCCAGGAATGATCTGATGTAAATCAGCTCCTTCCTGAGGGTTATATAGGAACAGCCGTGCAGATGACACTGACTTTGTCTTGTGTGTGTAGCATTTTACTACAGTCTTAACTGGGATGAAGAGTGAAGAGAGGGCTGAACAATGAAGAGAGACCTAGAATGTGTCCAGGCAAGGGCCACGGGGATGATAAGAGGCTGGAGCAGCTCCTGTGAGGAGAGGCTGAGAGAGCTGGGGTTGTTCAGTCTGGAGAAGGCTCCAGGGAGACCTTCTTGTGGCTTCCAGGATCTGAAGAGGCACCAGGAAAGCTGGGGAGGGACTTTTTAGGATGTTGGGCAGTGACAGGACTAGAGGGGATGGATCAAAACTAGAGATGGGTGTATTCAGATCAGACATGAGGAAGAATTTCTTTTCCAGGAGGGTGGGGTGACACTGGCACAGGGTGCCCCGAGGGATTGGGGAAGCCCCATCCTTGGAAGCAAAAAACTTCCAAGGCCAGGCTGGATGGGGCTCTGAACAGCCTGCTCTAGTGGGAGGTGTCCCTGCAGGGGGTTGGAACTGGATGAGCTTTTAAGGTCCCTTCCACCTCTGACCATTCTATGATTCTTAAAAAAGTTGCTTTTCTTTCATAACATGTTTTCATTTGACTCCTAGGCAAACACAAAATATTTGAGGAACCATTATCTTCTGTAGTTCTGTAAAAAGTTATTTTTTTACTCTTTTAGATGAAGTTTGACAAAGAGGGAAATACTACCTATTTTGGTGAGTTTTCATTGTAGTTTTGTTTGTATGGGGTTTTTTTTTGTCTTTTTCCTTGTCCAATACAGAAAAGCCCAATCTGCATGGGGTAGAGGATTACATTTGGGATGCTTCACTGTTTATTTGGGGTGTTGCAACTTTTCCAGTGTTTTGTTATCTTCTCTTGGTCTGCATAGTATCTTCTTACAATTGTAAATTCTTACAATTTTAAAGTAAGATTTTGAAAATATGTACCATCTCTTACAGGAGGGTCATTTTTACTTTGTCTTTTTCCCTCTCTGACCAGCATGCTACTTTCCCTGACTTTTATTTCCCAGTGTAGAGGGTTGCATGTGTTTTCTCAAACAAGTCACTTGTTTCTGACATGAAATTAATTGTCATGGCTAACTTTTTGATTTATATCTAGATTTTTCTTTTTCCATTCAATCTTCTAATCTTGGCAAAAAAAAAATTACATTGAGGAATTAATGGGAGGAAGACTGTTTTAGAGATAGTACAGCTTTTGTGGGACTTGGTAACTCTCTAAAATGTAACATTGGAATATATATCTTTGTCCCTTAAATGTCTTCACCTAAAAATATTTTTATGACAGAGAAGAAGAAAACAGAATTATACCAGGAATTGGGTCTGCAGGCTCGAGATCTAAGATTTCAACATGTCATGAGCATCGCAACCAGGAACAACAGGATCATCATGAGAATGGAGGTAATGGGTTCTCTGTAGCTGAGTGTAAACTTGAACCCTATCTTATCTTTGCAACTCCCTTTTCCTGTACAGATCTGTAAGTACCAGCATTCCTGTGACATGCAGTCCAGCAGAAAGGTGTCTGGAGCTGTACTGGCAGTCAGAGGTAGGGGTTTACCAACAGCACATTTTAATGGCCACGTTGCTAGCTGAGCACAGCGTTGCTATCACTGGCAGGCAAGTAGAGGCTCAGGGGAGCCTCTTCTCAGTCACCACTGGTAACCATGGGCACAGTGCTGTGCCTGACCCACGCAGAACACCCTGATTTGCAGTTAGCAGTAGATTCTGTTATTTTTCGTGCCTGAAAAGACATCTGAAGAGGGGCTGTATTAAAGCCTAAATTATCAAATGCACTGAAAAGTTAGGAGCAATCTTCAGAGAGTTTTTTTGTCAGACTCCTACATGTACTGTCTTTTTCAGTTCTTGAAGGCTGTCATAACACCAGAGTTTCTTCTGATACTAGATTATCGTAGTTTAAATCTGGAACACTGGCTCCTCAATGAACTAGCAACTCAGCTGGCTGGGGAAGGTCAACTAGTTACATATTCCCTGCCCTTCGAATTCCGAGCCATAGAAGCAATCCTGCAGTACCGGGTGAGCTCTCTCATTCTTACTGATTTGATTATTCTGCTAATATTTATGCATACATTTGTATACGTTTGTACCTGTATTCTGCCCTTGCTGTAGGAGAGCTCTTTTGATTTTTGGCTTCTGTTTAGTTTTTATGGATTTGTGTGTATGTGTGTTTCCATTCCCTTCCCAAGAAAGCGCTAATTGGATGTGATGGCTTCACGATCATTTAGAAAATTCAAAACCCAGAGTACCTGCTGTAGCTGAAATGGAAGTTACAAAACAGCACTGAGGTTTATGGCCTCTTAGGCAAGAGTCTGATAAAGATTTCTGGCTAACCTTAAAAATCTGTGCTTGCTGATGCTGATATGACATGTCAGGCAAATAGTGGTTTGGCTTTATCAGCCTTATTGGTGTGTTTGTCACTGGCTTTCAGTTCAGTGCAGATCACTTTTACAAAACACTATATTTTGCACTGGCTTTGTCTTGTGATATCCCTATAGCAAATAGCACCTGGTGTCCTGGTTTGGACAGTTATCTTAAATTTAGCAATGCGAGACCAGAAGGTATATAAGGAGATAAGGATTTTATTAAAGAAT
>JAOEGS010009921.1:71310-119393 GCA_025447755.1 Corythornis vintsioides | reverse complement strand
CAGGCTTTACAGTTCACAGATTTATATATATATTTTTTTCTTTCTAGTTTGGCTTAGTTTCAAAATGGAACAAATCCATTTTTTTTAAGAAAAATTTCTTCAGAAAAAAAAATTCCAGGAAAATGTTTTGGAAACACTGACATACTGTGTTTCCAAAACCACACATTTCCCCCTGACCCTACAGCTGCTAAATGGAGCTGGAATTCAAGGAGCAGCTCCATGGGAAGGCAAGGGCTGCGGCTCATCTTAGGGCTTTCTGGTTTCAGATCAGCCACCATGGTCAGGCAACAAGTAATGGGTTTAAACTCTGAGATGCTTTAGCTTAGGACTTATGCTAAAAAATATTTTTCTTTTTTATTTGTATTTTACATGTGTTTATATAGCTATTTTTATATATGCACACATTTATATATGTTTTTCTGGAAAAGTTTGTCTAGAAGAAATTGTAGAATTGCATGAGGGTTTTTGTATGTGCTTTTGTACTTTTCAACATCTCTGCATGGCAATTCTAAACATATTAAGTCATAACTGACTTCCTTTGTTATTTTGTTTTACACAATCCTTTTAAATAGAAATCCATAGGTCATCAAACATTTACAACCTAAAGACTAAATAAAGTTAAAGTAGATAGATAAGACTTTGAAATCTCTTCCACTCATATTTATTGAAATTATTTCAGTTACCTGGGATATGTCAGTGTAGCCTGGAAAGATAATGGTTAATTTTTTTTGTAATGTTCCCTGCATCCTATTTTTTTGCTATCTTGCTCTAAATACTTCCTTTCCCCCAAAAGAAAAGTAATTTTCAAGGCACTGTATGGTGATATATTTAAGATCCAAAAATAAAAGCAACATTCTTTTTTTTTTTTTTTTTTTTTTTGTGGCATAGCAACTAAGCAACAGTATTTGAATTTTGAAGTGTTCAATACTCACACTTCTGTGATCTACTTGTATAGGAAAAAAACCCCCTGAAAACAAACAAAAAATACCAACAACTTGAAAAACATGTCTAGTTTAAAATGAGAAATAAATTACAGTCTGCAGGTAAATACCAGCATGCAGCAAAAGTATGAATAGCTCATGTCTATTATTCACAGGAAATCATGTTCTCAGGCTAAGAGTGAAAGAAAAAAAGAGCAAAAGATATGAAAGAAATCTGAAAAGCACACAAATTAGAAAAAATACAGTAGACCTAGATTTTTGTCCAGGGGTGAAATTTAGAGCTCTTGCAAATATCAGCATGTATATTTCTGATTAAAAGCTTTAATGTGATTTTCTATCTGAAAAACTAGCAATGTCTTTCACTTTAGCTAGCAAAAATCTATGTTGCATGTGAAATTTGCAGTTCTTAGTTGGCTGATGTTTCCAATACATCTCCTAATACTTTCACATTATGTGCAGTGTTCATTTTGTGATTTGAAGTCTGAACTGTTAAAATTATTGGGAATCCAAAGAAGTTAAACTTCTGATAGGACCTGATATATTTAAGAACATTTTTCCCCATCTTCAAAGCTGTTTTCTATAAAATAAATTGTTCTTTATTAGTGTTTCTTTGATTAGATTAGGTAGCTTAAATAAGTTGGATATTAGCATTTCCAATGAGAAACATAAGCTCTTGATAATGACTGAGATATATTTCCCTTCAACACTCATGTCTTTGCTGGAAAGAGAGGCCCAAGAGCAAATGAAGGATGTTAACAGGGTTCTCTCTGCAATGGGCTTAACTATCTGTGTAATTAAACAATTCAGACACGAAGATGAATTCCAATTTGCTACAATTTGTAATTTTTTAAATACTGGAAGATACATCTGAACCCACATTTAGGGCAGCTTTCATTTAGGTATTTATGAATGTCTTTATTTTTAGGAGGAGAGCTTATTTTAATAGAAATTTTATAGCTTTAAAACCTTCTCACAAACAAATTTTTAAGGTGAAAAAGCACACAATTACACATAGGGTTTTCTCTGTCATTTTGAAAAGTGTGTGAACAGATAGCATTTGTAAATGTTTTATTTTTCTGGGTTTGGTTTTGTCATTTTGTTTATTTGTTTGTTTTTTAATAATTTGCTCTGACAGTTTGAATCAGTTTGTCTTACTGCTTATAATATCTGTATCTCAAGTTTAAATGAAGTTTATAGGGCTATCTAATGCCAACTACAAAATATAATAGCATTAAAATAAGTTAAATTTGAGAGTTCATCTTTTACTAAATAAATAGATAAATATATATTAAGGAATTGAATATGATTAATTTTCTGGAGTTTATCCTACTTTTAACTTGAATATTTTAGCTTTAAAATAGGTGATTCCTCTCTAATTAGGGAACTTGTTACAGTTTTAAGGCCTAACAAAGTCTTCTACGACCCACTTTGCTCTGTATTCTGAGAGACTTTGTACATTTTCAGCAGCTGGCCCTTTGCAATCTTTCCTTACTGAAATATAAAACCGAACAGTTAATCTTGCATAAATATTTATAGATAATAAACCTGGCATGTAATTCAATACTTTTCTCAATTTAAAGGAAAACATTTGGTGAACTCTTGGTTATATTAATTGTGAAAACTTGGCAGTGTTCCCATTTTTTAAGGTGTCAGTTTACAGTTGCATTGTAATATAATCTTATCCAAACTTTCTACAATCTGTTCCAAGGTTAGGGAGATTAAAGAACAGAAAAAGAAAGGGAAAAAATGTGTTTTCAATCAATAGCTAATATATATATTCAAGAGAGATTATTTTTAATTTTAAGTGCACTTTGTTGTATTTGGAAATACACAGATTACAATGAAACCTAATTGTAAGAGCATGTACAGATATCTCATTGCATTACACAGAAATCATGTTAAAGGCCTTTTCTATAGTTCACTCATCTTGTTCTAAAAAGTCTCATGGTAGTACTTACTGTAATAAGCTGGATTTCAGAGAATGCATTCGGGGAATTCTAGTTGAGCTATTCTACCCTAATATCCCCAGATAAGATGTAGTATCATAAAACCTAATGTGGCTGGAGGGTGGTTGTGGAGGGTGAGCTGTACAGCACTTACACGTTAGCCTTACTGCTCTCTCTCTCATGACCTGGGGCAGGGATTAGAACCAAGGGAGAGCCTTCAGATGAGCCAGAGCCAGCCTTCCTGCTGAAAGAGAACTTCCCCATTGCCACTGTAATGTGAGAAAAGGCAAAGCCCATGGACAGAGCGTGTGGCTTTAGCTGCCATTTACTTGTTTTAAGTGCTGATTGAAATTCTGGGATAATTAATAGATTATAAACCTCTTAGTTCTTTGACGCAGTTTTCTTAGTTTTATTATTTAATAGGTCTTATCTAGGTGCTTACACGTTTTCAACTATTTGATTTTCTTTTAAGTGTGGTCTTAATTCAGAATTTCCTGACATGATATATTATGTTAAAACAAATACTGAGTACTAACCTTCCCCTCTCTGCTCCTTCCAAGCCTTCAGGTAGCTAGCAGCTGATATATCTTGTTTCTAGGTTACCAGCAAACCAGATGGTTACACAGGGAAAAAAAAAAAAAAGAAAAGATAAAAACATGGGTTTTTTCTGCACTTATTTAATTAAATTGTGCTAAAACTACATTTAATTCCAGGAAAAAGATGCTGCTTTTCAAAACGTAAAATAGCTCTTAAGAGTTTTGAGATGTAAGTACTTAACTGTTAAAACATACTGTCGTGCAATATAACAACATTTAATACATGCAACTGGGTAATTATCATAATAGCTAGTGATCTTTGTTTATGCTGATAGGAAGGATAAGGGGGGCGGGGAGGGTCTGTTATGTATTTAACTGGTCTTCTGCACCTGCAGAAAGCAGACAAGTCTTCTTACTGTGGAGGAAACAAGATAATGAGAGTATGATATTAAATGCAAACATTAATTCTTTGGAATAAAATACCAGGAAGAAGTCTATCAATTAAGGTTTGTTATTATGAACAACAAAATTATGTTGCATGTCAGCTTAAAGACAAATAACAGACTAGTGGAATGAAATTCTTAATTCTCTGTTTACCACATAGCTGCTAAATCCATTAGTACCACTTTGCAGAAGATTTATACTGGCTATTTAAAGCTTCTGCTTGTGATAAACTCTATACATATTAAACTCTACTTGGTTTCTGAAGTAAGTAATGAAGTCATGAGCCTGTGTGATCTAATACTTCAGACTAAAATAAAAACAAGTTGCCCTGAAAACATAATTGTACTAATAATGGGACTCTCTGCAGGTCTTATTATCTCAGGCGTAGTCCTGCATTAAGGTAGCTAAATGGCTTTTGGACATGAGGAGAATTGCATCCAGGCAATTTGGACTGTGGGTGGGGCTAGCCCACGGCTTTTTTCATCCAATATATGTGCAGTATAAACACACACTAAGCTGATCAGTTATTTATAAAATGCAACTTAATGTGTTTGGGAAAGATTACATTCTGCTGAAATATTTGCACTAGCACAGGGATGTGTATGCCTGCCATCTGGGGCTGTTGAGAGCTGGTAAAGACTAGTCCCAGAATAAAAAAGAGTAGTTGGAAACTATTCTTCGATCTACTATTCTCTCTCACTAACAAGATTTATTTATCTTTAAATTATTATGGATATTGCATCACATCCTTTGTAGTCTGAGCTTCAGACTAGGATCTCACGTAGAGGGGATTCCGCAGCGCTGCTGGACAGGTTCCTTGTGGCATCTCAGAGGCCACTTCTGTTGTTTTCACAAGCAGATCTGTTGTGTTGTGATGTTCAAGTCTCGCAGGTACAAATATGAGATGGGGAAGGACAGTTCTCTGTCCTCATAGACTTCAGTCATTCACTGTGTCTAATCTTTCCTTTTTGAGAAAAACATCTCCCTGGGACTTGTTACTGAATTAGCTACTCTTCAGTAGTTATTTTTGCTTCCTTACTTAGCAAACTTTTTAGAAAGGGAAATGGAGCCAACACTGTATCACTGGTAATGGATCATGCTAGCAAGTTTTTGTGGTGGTTGGTCTCAGCAGTGTCACCTAATGTTCACAAGTGCCTGTCTTTCATTTCAGCATAGTACATATAAGAGGGCAATTGATTTAAATACACAAGTTAAACGAACACCTTGAAAGCTTATAATGCTTACAAATATCTGAAAGGAGGGTGTCAAGAGGATAGGGCCAGACTTTTTTCACAACAGGAGAAGGGGCGACAGGACAAGGGGCAATGGGCACAAACTGGAACACATGTTCCCATCTGAACATAAGGAAAATCTTCTTTACTCTAAGGGTGACAGGGTACTGGAACAGGCTGCTCAGACGGGTGCTGGAGTCTGTTTCTCTTCAAAAGTTTTATCTTCAGAGTTTCAAAACCTGTCTGGGTGCAGTCCTGTGCTGTAGGTGATCCTGCTTAGCATAGGGACTAGACTAGACAATCTCCACAGAACCCTTCCAACCCCTACCATTTCTGGGATTCTGTGCTAAATACTGATATTGTAAAGTTAGATTGGAGCAAAGGGTCTTACTGTATTTGTTGTTTAACATTTAGTCTGCTGAATATATTAACAAGCAGCACATAATTGCTTTTTTGCTGTTCAACTCTTAGAATATTCCTGCAAATCCTGAATATTCCCACTGCAGC
Organism: Corythornis vintsioides; assembly: GCA_025447755.1. Classification (NCBI taxonomy): domain Eukaryota; kingdom Metazoa; phylum Chordata; class Aves; order Coraciiformes; family Alcedinidae; genus Corythornis; species Corythornis vintsioides. Next base: position 113,787 of record JAOEGS010009921.1, on the reverse strand, counting down.
CAACTACATCGTGTTGGATTGAAATCAGTAACTCTGTGCAGAACCTCAGTGATGCAATCCCAACCCATTGTCATAGTCTGAATTGCTGTAATAGGTGCAGGGCCACAGTACAAGAATGCTTCTATTGAACAACCCATCTGTTTGTAATAAAGAATATATTAACAATAATTAAATGCAATAGAATCAAGAGGGAGAATACAACTCATGTTCATATCATACTAGAAGAACATTACTTTATACTTAGCATTAATGTGGAATAATCGTATTCACAAACTGACGATTCCAATCAGCATTGTGGAATTATACAATTAAAGCATCAATGTAATTAGGAGCAAAGCTTCCTGATAGCCCACATTGCAAACAAATGAATATAAATTTGAATAATGTGCTCATCATGAAATTGGCTGTTAATCAGATCATAATCAGCATTATAGTAAATCATAAAAGAAATAGATTATTTGGCTTAAGAACATAACACTGCCCTTAGCTCATCTACAGTCCAGGCTGTATGTCTGTATGCATATTATATCTTGGAGTCCTTGCCTCCTGAGCCTCTGATTTCCTCTCTCTATGATTTTGTGAATTTAGTGTGCAGTTGAGGTAATAATGTCAGAACTAGGTAAATGGAAGTGAGAAAGTCACTCAGTCGCTCCAAGTCCATTAAAATGAGGAACATGTGAAGAAATACAAATGAAGCCTATTGACACTGCTTATTTCCTTCTCTTCAGGAAAGCCATTTTCAATTGTGCACATTTCCATTAGTGTAAACAGTTACTGGTGACATCAATTTTAAGCTTATTCTTAGTAGAATATTTCCACAAATGATTTAAGAGACAGGAGTGTCACAGATTACTTCTAAAACAGTATTACTCCTAAAAGCAGAGTGGACACGTTTGCTTGCTTTTCCCTTGGCATTATCTTCAGCACTTACATGGTGAGTTGTATTAGTTTCTTTGTCTGACTGGAAGCTGATCTTCCCAGAAAAATGTTTCATTAGGACAAATCAGCTGAGATGGTTCATCCCAGAATCACCACAGCCCAAACAAAGCATCAGGGCAGGGAGGCAAGATGGAACCAGAGGTTTATTGCAGCTTAAGCAAACCTCACAAATTCATTTTGATGGTGGTCATTTTGATGATTTCTGACCTGCACCAAAGTCTCAGAAATCAACTAAAATATTTTAATGAAGTAGGCTTTGAATGGAAATAAATACCATGTAGGTTCTCTGAGAGTTTTCAGTTACTTGTGTAGAAGAAGCTCGGAACTCCAAATGCTATTTTATTACAAATAAATAAAATACATAATAATTATAATGATGATTAATTTTGCTTGTTTATAACTGTCAACCTAAAGACTAATTAACAATCTGGAAATTAATTCTCCTAGCTTCAAAGTGTGAATTAGTGTTTAAGGGTATTTATCTACTAATGGTGTTACTGTTATTATACCTGAGATAACAAAAATAAATAAGATTAATTCTGTGGATCAAAGATATGTCTCTATTAGATACACTTGGTACAGCTGTAAAAGAGGTTTTTTATTAATTAAATTTTTTCTTCAAAGTCTGAAATTCGAACAAAATTTTTCAAGCTGAATATAGTTGGAGAACTGCTTTTAGTTTTATGTAATAATTAGACAAACTGAGAGAAACTGTTCCTGGGTTGGTACCTGTGAAGCAAAGGGTAACATTTTCAAGCAGAGAATTAATAAGACAATCGTCTGGGATGGGACAATAATCTAATAGGTTAAGGTGATTTTGTGTTACAGCAATTGTGAGGCCCTAGAAATCTCATTCCATGGAAAAATCTTGCTGCTACCGAAATTCAGCCCCAAGCACCTGAAGGGCAAAGGCAAGGGCCAAGGAGCAAGTTGGTTTCCTTATTTTAAGGATATTACTGGTTATGTGCATGACAGGCGAGTGATGAATGGGATATATCTTGACTTTCGTGAGGTTTTGGACATCATATCCCATTGTATTTTTCTTGGTGAGGTGAGGAAATGATCTGGATGATGTGACTTAGTTGAGTTGCATGCTGCAAAGATTTGCTTGTTTCTTACACAATCAGATGAGTAAATAGGACATACCTGTTCCACAATGCTTCCTTTACTGATAAGACTAAACATTTGTCTATTATCAGTATTCTCTTACACGGAAACCCTCTTCCAATAGTTTCATTTTTGATTACTATCTTATTTTTTTGACTGTCAGTCAGACTGTTGTCAATGGATATGAAACTTGAGTAGTTTCCTCTGGTGGTTCATTCAGTTACCTCTAGTTTATGCTGCTATAGGTGATAACTGTAGAGTTTGCAAGGTTATCATGTTGTTAGAATTAAAAATTTTTGCTTTTTAAAATCTTATGATCTGTAGTAATAAAGACCATCTACTTGGAAGGTTATAATATTTTAGGAAATTCTATGTATAAAGAATAGACATATTTCTTCTTAACTTCTGACTGTCAATACATATTTAAAACTCTTGTTTGAAGGAGAGATATATCTCACCCATACCCCTATTCTACTGCATACTTTGTTCTAAATTATTGATTTTTTGAAGAGACTGTATGTGATATATATCAAACATACTGTATGTGGAGTTTAACAATCATTACAAGTGACAGGAATCTACACTATGACAAGAGAAGGATGTAACTCCTGGGAAAAGAGGGATGTATATTCTGATGATCTCTTCCACAAAGTTCTGTTTTAAAAAAATATTTAATATAAATGTACAAAAGAGTGAACTTTTTTTTTCCTTCCTGGTTGTGTAATTTCAAGGCAATAAAAAGAAACATAATAAGAACATATGGAACATGGACTTTCAAAAAGAAACAGTTGGCAAAACCGTGCTTCAGACTGCTGTCAGGATATCAGCCTTTCGGCAAGCTTGGAGTAGAACAGATGGCAAAAGTCAAAACTGGTAATAGTTTTCCACGCTTAACACAAGAGAGCAAGTTAACAGTCTAATTCATCCTTGCCATAAGATAATTGCCTCTTCGTTTTTCCTTTTAAGAGTATTTACGGCCAAGGTCTTTTTGTTCTCTCTATTTCTATACTAGAGTCAGAGAACCACTCTAAATTACACAGATGTGGGGAGGTTTATGTACTAGCCTGTGGAGACTGAAGTAGGACATGAGGTCTGTCTGTCAGTGGAGAACTAGACCCTGTTTCATCCACACTGCATGAAACAAAACCAGTGTGATGAATGGGAATGGGCTGAATGGTGGTGCCTTGCTCTGGGACCTGTTTCCACAGAGCTTTGACAGTCTTCATTTTAACCATTTTTCCCTTTAATTTCACAAGCCTTTTTTCTTGGGACTTTGTTGGGCTTTCCATGGGTTAAAAGCTATGTATGTGCTTCAGTTTCTTGGAGCTTGTGCATTATTGGAATGCAGCTCTGTACTCAAGTTCTTTACTGGATGTCAGCACTTCAGCTAATATCATACCACAGCAGACACGGGGCTAGGTTCTTTGTTCTTGGAGCAGGGGAGAATCTGTTCTCTAGCAACATTTAAATGCTAAAACAAACACCAGACAAACAACCCGGTTTTTTGATCTCTTCAGTGACTGTACCAAATTTTCCCCTGAATAAGAGGCAGCGGGTTGATTTGCATGTGTCAGTTGCTCTAAACAAAATAACTATGGAAATATGATTCAGGTGAACTGTGCATCCTCGAGGCTTGCAAGTCTTCTCAAGTCTGTTTTTCAGACTCGTCAGAGTGTATGGGTTTAATATCTACCTTTATAAATGTTACACTTGAAAGGTAAGGATTTCACATATAATCCTTGGATACAGTAGCACAATCTAACATCATTTTCTGAGTGAACTTTTGGAGAAATAAAATTGCTTTAGTGGAATAGCACTTGAACTGAATTAAATTTATCTAAGAAATTTGAATGTAATGAATTCACATAGAAAATGCACATTTCCTTTTGTTTTCAGAGGTATATGTAGGCTAGTAGAGCTAAAGGTGTTGAGATTTATTGAAACTTATTGAAATCTTATACTATCAGCTTAATTATTTTTAAGATATCTGATTATAGCAACCAACAGGATAATGTATACTACAAGTCTTCTTAATTCTGAAGTGGTAGAAAGACTGGGTATTCAGGAGCAGTTAGGATAAGAAAATGAAAATACTTAATATAATTTAATATTTACTATGTCAGAATACAAATGAGATTTTAATAAATGCACTGTTCTAAACTTATATGTATGCCTTCTGTTTTGAGCCTTTCTACCATGGTGACTCATATGATATCTTGATGTTTTGAGGCTCACATGAGAAGAATTTTTTAAGCAAATAGAGAGGTAGAGCAACACATGGTGATATCCTTTTTTGCTTTTCTCTTGGCAAAGGGAAGTGTATTCTCTGATTCATTACTAATTTGCCCCAGCCAGAGCTCTTTAATTTTTATTTTTGTACCTGAGTGAGTGTAAACAGAATGCTGTATCTCAAAAAGTTACATCCATCCATAAAGATGGAAGTAATTGATAAGAATTTCATAGTGTCCTTCCTGACATTGTTCTATTTCTTCCTCTGAGAACTCTGAGGACAGATTTGACATAACTTCTATCAAATCCCAACTGAAGCCCTTATGAAGCAGCAGTAGATTTATATACTGTGTGGCTGTAACTACCAAAACTGGGAAACAATAGGGCAGTTCAGTGCATGACATCTTCTGTGCTTCCTCTGCTTGTGTTCTTTTCCCAGATGTCTGTGGAATCACCAAGCATGCTGTTCCTGCTATAAATTTTATGGTGCAACCTGGAAGAATAAAGAGCATGTCCTCTTCCTTCTAGACCTTCCTCTGTTGATGCCTAACATACCTTTTAAAATTTTCCTATCTGACCAGTCATTATGTACTTCCTAGTAATAAGAACAGTAGGACCAGGCAAAATGTACTTTAACTGTAAACATCTTTCAGACTAATTCTGCCAAACAAGTTCAATTTCAGAAATGTAAGTAAATATAAAAAAAACTTCATGAGAAATCTGTGTTTTTGCAAACATGAATGGTTGCAATGTCATCCCAAAGAAATAAGTACACGTGGCAATGTGTAAATTGAAGAAGGGAACTCAGAATCTGATAGCTTTGTGAAACAGCTAGGAGCATATTACAAGTGAGGGGTCACACTTTATCTGAGCTTGACCTTGAAAACAAAGTGATTCAAACTGTTCCAGCTTTTCTAAAAGGAAAATACAGATCAGTAAGAGCCAAAATATGCTTCAAAATCTAAGTTTCTAATGCTATGGTTTTAAAAAATATTTTACACTGTGCTTGGTTCTTTTGGGAACATTTCAGTCAGTTTGCAGTTCTATTTTTGTGTAGACTATTTTTTTTTTTGTAATTTATATGACCGAGAAGCTCTTACATGAACAATGATTTGCTAAACAGTCCTAGAAAAATAATTGTCAAAATATTTCAGTGTCCAAAGTGTGACTGTTGAAATGACAGGAATTACTTTTTCCTCCTTTTTTTTTTTTTTTTTCTTTGGAGTTTGAAGATAAAAATAATTTCAGTTTATGCTGGAAGCAATTATAATAGAAACTGCACAAACTGTGGCTCTTAGATTTACACCTTCCTATGGCATTTCATGCTCTTGCTTTTTAATGCAGTTTTTTGTAGAACAAACTGAAGTGAATAAATCTCAAAGGAAATGAAATATTAACAGAAAAAATAGATTTGTGCCAGATGATAACATATGCCACAGAACAGGTAAGTTAATAATTGACAAAAGAGTAATGTCTCTAACATCATATACAGTGTACAGTTGTTAAAAAGGAAATGTTCTAGTTTCAGGCAGTACTGACGGGTGACCTTGGTACTATTAATTTAAAAAATGAAATTAGAAAGATCTGTAACCAGAGTCCATTAGTGACTTAAGTCTCCAGAATTTAATATCAAATGAAAACCACAGGTGTTTATTATTATTATTATTTAATTATTTATTAGCTTTTGAGCTTGTTTGTTCACCTAGTGAGGATAACTTTTAACTACACTTGCTAGGGAATTAAGACTAAAATCTGAAAAGCAGCAGGAAAATGGATAGAGAAAACTAGGAGGGAATAGTGCAAGTGGGAGGCTGTCCCATTTCTCCTGATAAAGCAGTGTGATTGGAGGCCCATTCCAAGCGCCTGTACATGAACAAACAAACTGGAGGAAGTAGGCACTGATGTGTAGAACTGTGACCTTGCTGGGAGGACTGAGATGTGGTGAGATAAACTACTGGAGCACTGCAGGGGATGGATACGGGCTCTTTAGGAAGGAGATGTTGTTCCCCACATCTCTCTCTGCAGCTGCCTCATTTCTCTCCTCTAGAAGTACAAGACGGTTAGAAAGGTGGTGCCTGAATGTACAGAACTTTTCCATGGAAAGGCTGGTCAAGAGTTGATGTCAGGATCAGAGCAGAGCCCAATGAGGAGGCCCTGATGAAGCAGGTCATCTATACTATTTAGTATAAGAGGACGTGGATGAAACTGTTAAGGACTGTAAGAAGCCTTTCATAAGAAGCCTTAGTTTTCATAAGGCACTTTAGCTATCCTGACACCTACTGGAAAAAAACCTGCAGGATGCAAAAAATCCAGGAGATTTATGCTGTGCTTTGCAAACAATTAATGTGTTTTGAGAACAATTTTTGATGGAGCTGGTGGACAAGCTCTGAATAGGGGAAGCACTCTGATGGACTGGCTGGAGCAAGTTGAGAGAAGGGCAACCAAGCTGGTGATGAACAATTCCTATGAGAAGAAGCTGAGGGGATTGGGATTGTTTAATTTGGAGAAGGATGAGGGGAGACCTTATTGTTCTCTAAAACTACCTGAAAGCATTTTGTTGTAGTGAGGTGGATGCAGCACCTCAAGTAAATAATGGAAGGACTGGAGGAAATGGCCTGAAGTTGCACCAGGGCAGCTTTAGTCAGATATTAGGAAGAATTTATTTACTGAAAGAGCAGTCAGGTGCCAGAATGCGAGGTGGTGGAGTCACCATCCCTGGAGGAATTTGACAAATGTGTAGATGAGTCGCTTCAGGACAAATATGATGAATTGACTGCAACTCCCACTCCCCATCCCCCTGCTGCCCTCAAAAAGGGGAGGAGATTAACAAATTTAGAGTCAAGTTCCCTTCAGGAAGAAGGGAGGGGTGGGGACAGTGTTTTAGATTTGGTTTTATTTCTTATTGTCCTACTCTGATTTGATTGTTAATACATTAATTTATTTTAATTTCCTGAGTCAAGTCTGTTTTGCTTGTGACAGTAATTGCTGAGTGATCTCCCTGTCCTTTTCATATGAGCCTTTTCTCATATTTTTCTCCCCCTGTCCTGTTGAGGGGGGGGAGTGATACAGCAGCTTGGTGGGCACCTGGCATTCAGCCAAGGTCAACCCATCACAGTGCAGCAGCTAGACCAAGGAAAACGAGGGACCCTTGTGGAAAAGGACATGAAAAATGATGAAGTATCACATGCTTTCTGCTGTTGCTTATAAAGGTGAAGTCAGCTTTCAGGACTGTTTCTGTGGCAGACTCTGGAGGGGAGAAGCAGTAACCATGCTAGCAGAAAATCCAGTTAGGGACCACTTCATCAAAAAGAAAAGGAAGAGGCTAATGGTCATAATTTTTAACATTAAAGATTCTAATTAAATATGAGGGAACAAAACCTGTCACATCAAGCTGGTTCAGCCACTGGAGCATCTTGTCTTCAGACACATGCAAAACTCACTTGGGCACTTTGTCAACCCAGTGAAACTGCAAAATTGGATCAAGGCATGATAGTGCATGGTCAGCTGAAGACAGACACTGGACTTAGCTCTCTGTCTCATTCTGCTGCTAGGCAGTTCAGCATAGCTGCTTGATTTTTATATATTTAAGACCTGTTGGGAGAAGGTGATGGAAAGAAGCTCAGGGAGACTTGAAGACGAGTCTGTAATGAGAACAAGCAAGAGAATCAAATTAGCTGCCAGGGTGGGATCAGAGACTGGAACAGTTCTGGGAAGAGACACAGAGATGCACTTTTCTGGTCTCCACAGCATGATGTGTCGAGGAAGGTGCTGGGAAAGGGAAGAACAAGTAATTAAAAATCTATGGTAATGCAAAGGTGAAATTATTTTTTCAGGTTAATTCTGGAATTTCTAGTTGTTTTCTTAGTGCTGCAGCTATATTTTTCTTTTAGCATACTCTGTGTGCTCGTCTCATTTGAAATATTCTTCAGTATATGGAAAGGTTATTTAAAATTGGTTTTAATTCAAATTACAGTGGAGCTGGGTTGGGGGTGTGATTTCAATTGAAGGGGAGTAAAAGATAGTAAATAGATCTAATTTAAATATACATTTTAGTGGAATTGCTTTCCTGGTAAGGATTATTTCACACATTACCATTCCCCTGAACTTTTTATAATAACATAAACAGACAAACCACACAGTAAGGGAAATTTGCCCTTAAAAATAAGCAAAAGAAAAAATATTTCCTCAGCAGGCTTTCAAAAAAGTGGTATTTAAAACCTCACTTCTTCCCCACTATTTTAAAGGCTAAAACACCAGGCACAGATCTGTTTCTGATCATTTATAAGCTAATTACTGCACTTTGTACTGAAATAGCTCTCTGGGATTAAAAATTCTGGTTGCAGCTGTGGAAAGAGAAAATTCAGAATATTAATGAAGCAAAGATTTTTGTTATCTTGAGTATTTTTATTCACTCTTTTGTATTCTTTCCTTTGCAGTATAAACTGCAAGAGAAATATAGAACAACAAAATCTGAGAGTGGTTATTTGATTATTTTTTGAACTTGTAATAGAGAGAGGAGAAATAGATCTTTTATATTACTGCACATTAAATACAATTTCACCACCTGAATATCATTGGAGTAATAGGAAGATATAAGTGGGGAACAGCAGAAGGGGACAAAAGCTGACACCAACTTTACATAAGAGATATGTTGTCATTTTTAAGATTACGAGGTGTAATTTAAATGAGGACAATTATTTGAAAAGATATGCAAAGAAGTAAACTTTTTTCTTGCAAAGTATTTATTGGGTCAACCTTGCTACGTAAAATCTCTGGACATTTGTATTTATTTTTCTTGGCATGTGTGCCTGAGCAGAGCCAATATCTTAAGCCTTCAGCAACCATCTACATGTGAAGTAGCCATCTGACTTCAACTAGAGGTGCTGTTGAGATACTTTGATTAAAACTGGTGGAACGTGGTTACCTTGCAGGACGAAGCTGAAATCCAGTGTTTCCTCTGAAATATTATTCCCGTGGGAGAGGAAGTTCTTCCTCTCAGCATCACAAACTCATGCTTGTGGCATTTGCCTTATGGCTGATTGGTGAATTGCAGATGAATCCATGGACAGTCTGACCAGCCACTTCTCCTAGGTGCTGCTCTCACCCGTGCAGAAGCAGGTTGTCCTCCCAACACAGGTTCTGCTACTGGCAAAGTGTTTATGGGGCCTCCTCAGATCAGGGCAGGAGCAGGCTGACCTTGGCATGCCCCATCTTCACACAACACCTTAGTTCCTAAAACATGCTTCTCTTAAAAGTGGGATGAAAACCACACCACACTGCTTTTTACTTCTGTCATTTGACTTTAAAGAAAGTTTTCTGAAAACATATTTTTCATAGGATAAAAAGGAAATAGAGTGTTGTTGCAAATTTGTGACTCACAGTGTTACTGGTGTGAGTTTTAAACTGTCAACAAACTCAGGCAAAAATAGTTCTGCATTTGTTGTTCATGGAGAGAGCTGTAAAATATTTCTTGAGGAAATAAACATATTTGAAAGGCCATTATTTTTTTCTCTGCAATGTTTTCTTAAAAAGGAAAAAGAATTATTTTTAGTGGCATTAACTATTACAGTTTGGCTCGGGAATCTCAGCTTTTCCACTAGGAAGAAGCTTTCATGAGGTGCAGTGTTTTGCCTGCTGAAATGCATACAATTTTTCTGCATCTCTTTGGGCTTTTAATATTGAAAGAAATGTGTTGGCCTGAGACAGCATTATGTAATGGAATACAGCAGAACAGCACAACTAGCCCAGGAAAAGGGTTTTGAGCAGCTGGACTGCACACTTACAGAAAGCTTCCCCATTGTGTGGCTACACAACATTCCACACCAAAATTTACAAAATAGAGGCCTTGTCCATGCATGCAGTTATTAGAAAATTCACAAAAACAGTATGACTCTGTCTAAACATGAATTAAGCAAAATGGTTTAAAAACTGCTTTGGAATGCCATTTTTTTTTTCCAGAGTAAAGCACTTCTTGCATGCATTTAACTTTAGTATGAATACTCCCATTGATTCCAATGGGACTGCTTTCAGAAATAAATTAAACACTTGTAAAAGTTTGCTAGATTAGCCCTTTCCCAGTGGAATTATTTTGAATATATATTGGCTCAATAAGGATAGGAGCAGGTATAATTTATAGAAGTATTTCTCAGATAAGGTGATATATAGAAATCTATTTCTTTACATAAAGTTCTGAGACTCTAAACTTCAAACTAAATTTGAGATAAGTGTCCTCCACACTGTGCTTCAAAGACTCCCTAGGTCTGGTGTCCTGAATGATAGACCCAGATCCTTACTGTTTTAAGATGTAGTGATGATCAGGCTGTAGTTCCATTATCTGGGTTATGAGAGGTTTGGAAGCAATGCTATTTTAAGGAAGACCTTCCTCTTGCCATCATATCAGCATGTGTATATGCATATATATGCCTCTATATAGCTATGTATAAATATATATGTGCAAAGATTAATCCTTTTTGTTTTTTGTTCTTGGAGAACACCCATACAAACAGTGTACTGGCACAGCAGAGATGTGTTATGGTGGGAATTCTGTAAGCTCAAAGTGTAGCCACAGCTTCTTCATGACAGAATTAGTGTTTGTCTTACCTTGTCTAGCTTTAAGTGGTCTGAGCCCAGGGGTGAACCCATAATATTTAGTGAAGAGCCTCAAGTCTCTAGGGGATGAAAGAGTTAGATGTTTGGGATTGTAAAGTGTTACACCCACTGACACAGTCATATCCAAATCACCCACTGTGAAATGGAGCATTTCTGCATTTTCTTAGATGCAAGACTTTTTGTGAAAGCAGAACATAAAACGCCAAAAGAGAAAGGAAATTTTTTAGGGCAAACTGCTTAATATCTGAACACAGAGCAGAGAATTAGGTAATAGTAACTTATCACCTACAACTTTCAGATATAAAGAAGCAGAATAGAAAAAGCAAATGTGATCTGAACTGTTTTATGGAAATACACTGAAAAGATATCAGAAAGAAAATGAAGCAGTAGAATAAAAATTTTTCTTCATTCTCTGTAATTGGCATTTAAGAAGCAAAGAAAAGTAAAAGTGGCCTAGCAATAATTAAAAATATATAGTGTCATCTTTCTCTGTAAAACATTGTCATTGGAGTCAGTGAAAGTCTGTTAAAGGGATCAGTGAGAATTTGTGACTTGTGAGAAACAAAGAATACCTTTAAATATTCCATAGCTGCTGATAAAAATCAGGTAAAAGGATACTTGGAAATTAGTACCTGTTCTCTTTCCCTGCAGATGGAGAAGCAGAATTTCTTGAACCGATCTGCTGTCAGCCTGACTGATAAAACTGTAGGAGGGAGTTCATGCTTAGTTTGCTTAGCAGTAATGGCACCTCGTGACAGACCCAGCTCTAGCTGTTGTGCTAGTTGCAGTCCTTCCCAGTGAGCTCCATTAACACAGCTACACATAATGATAAACCATGACCAACCATTGTATGGCAGTAGCATAAAGAACATTTATTTTTTGCTTCTTCCCTGGAGTCTCTTGCTGCTTTTGTACTTGTTACTTTCCCAGGTATGGCATTTTGCACTTGCTTCAAAGAAATTGTTTCAAGAGAGCAACTGCTTAGAAGGCATTGTGCTACTAGTTTAAGAAATTGCATCTCCAAAATATTATTAAACTATTGTTTACAGTAGTTGACTTACACTTGGTTCTGTCTTTAGCTTGCTTCTAGGAACTGCTTGGAATCACAACACAAAATGTTTGGCAAAAAAAATGAGTGCCTGAGTAGGTTTCTGAATGGTGATTTTTTTTCTTTCCTTAACCTAAACTTGAAAATTTTAGGTAAAGTCTAAAATTAAAGTAATTAAATCATAAAATATATTTTAATGGTAAAGAACACTCATTAAAATAAAGGAGAATAAATAGCAGAGATCTATTAACAACTGCACGTGTAACAAATGTATCATAGAGGAAAGAGTGATCTGCTCTCTCACACACACTCTTTTGCTCTCACACATACTTGTTTGCATTATAAATTAATGTGGAATCCTTTCATTGGTGAAATGGGAGAGCCAGTTGTTTCCAATCACACACACAAGTGAAAGCCTGGGTGTAACTAATTATGCAGTCACTTGTGTCTCAGATGGAAAAAATATTAACTCTCCATGTGCTGCCTTTTCCTCTTCAAATGGGTCAACTAACGTTTTAAGTCTTCAGATATGTAATAAAGGACTCTTAAACTAGAAATGTGAAATAAGCAGCCTTCTGAAATGTTCCTTTTCTATGAGGTTAGACAATGAGTGGATTTCTTTGTTGCAAACTGAAAATATCCAGTGGGTGAGGTGGATGTAAATGCAAAAAGTAGCATTTTAGACTGCTTTGTAAGTGTCAAAATATTTACATATATTTGTATAATAATAAACTTAATGTTGGAAATGTTGTGTTTTTAGATTGTTGTATATGGTTTCCTTAGCAATGTATAAACACTACAAATGAAAAACTGAGCTCTCCTTTCTTCTTACAGCCTGACTTCAGTTTTGGAATGAGTAGAAATCATCCTTTCACTGTGTGGGGTTTTTTTCCATATTTAGTAAGATATTATTTAATATGCAGTTCTAATGTCTATTTGCTTCATTGTGTCTTAATTTCTTTATACCTTATAATAATACATATGTTAGAAGTATATAAGGAAATTGCTTTGTACAGATCATTAAATATAGTGTGAAGATTTTCTCTGAAATTATTTTACTTAAATCAGACTGCTTCTGTTCGTTTATTTGTGTGATCATGACTAAAGAAAGCACAAATATGCCTTGTGGTGCATGCTTCTTCACATTTAAATAAATATCTGGGATCTCCTTTTTTTCAGAGGTTCCATTTGCCAAAATGTAGTATTTTGTAAGAAAAAGCAAATAAAACTAGAGGCTAGTTGATGCAGGTTATGTTGGTTACTTCCACTTAGTATCTTCACCAGTTTGAGAATGTGGGCATAATCTGGAAGTGAATTTGCATGTGCTTTCTCATGTGAGCATCATAGTCACTGGGCTAAGGGTACCAATGGTGTAACTCCTCCTCAAGTCTCTCCTGTGTGGTGCTTTTCCACTTTGCACACAGTATTGTAATGCTCACTAAAGTAGGTAGTGTGAGAGGTGAATAACAGTTTAGTCTGTGGGTTAAGACACCTGAGTTCCAGTCCCTGCTCTGCAAAAGTTGAAATAATTTGTGCAAAGGGAACCTGTTCAAAAGGAAACACTGTTTAAGCCCATTGAGGGGCTTTGTGGCTTCCAGTTCAAGTTAACAGGCTTAATTTGTATGGCAGCTGAAAGTACTTCTTGCTCCTGAAAATATGTCTCTAGAGCTGTAGATTTCCAGAAATTCACGCACAGTTACTGGAGCTCCTTAGTCTTGTTCTGAGAGAAAAGAATTTATCCTGCTTATGCTTAGGCACTTAGCCTCAGTCAGGTAACTGTACTCTTTCTGGTGGTGTTTGGGGTTTTTATGTGTCTGTTTGTTTTCTGTGTGTGTGGTGTTGGGGTTTTTTTGTGTGTGTTTGGGATTTTTTTGTGTTGTTTGGTTGTTTTGTTTTAATAGTGAATGGAACAAGAATAACTATCTCCTTTGTAGGGTGGTCTGGAATATGAGTCTAAAGTAGATGTTCTAATTTTTCTCTTTGGAACTGTCAGTCTTTATTAAATTTCAGATTTGTTCTTGAGAGTCTGTGCCTCAAGTTAGGCACTGTTAGCTGCCCCTGCTACTGCAGTAACCGGCCTTTCCATAGCACAGCCTGCCATAGGAAGCTGTGTGTGTAGGTCCCTAAGTACTGAGTATATATACAGTGCTTCTAGGCGTTTTAAAGGTCTATCTTAATAGACTGTAAATTTTCAGCTCTATAGAAACACTTAACTTCTCTGTGCATGAACAAAACTACTTAGAGAAAAAGAAAAATATATTGAGGAGACGGAAGAGAAGGGAGTGAGACCACATTCCTACTTTCCTGAGTCAGTGCCTGTACTAGAAATCACATGGGCTATTTACTGATAACTTTGACCTCTCCGTTTGAGTGAGTTCTGCTGCTTTTATTTCAATATTTTTTTCTTGAACCAGCTTTTGTGACTGAACTTTTCAGGGAAATCATGAGCATAAGGCTGAAAAAGAGCAGAAAGAACTTAGGAGGGGACAGAAGTATTTCTCACCGTGGACAAGTTTCTCTGAAGTTACTTTTGAAGTATTTACTGAAAGGTTTTCCTTTTTAACCGATTATCTGCTAAAATGAGCCATGATAAACTTCTGCTGTGATACATACCAAAACATATTTGGGGGTGTATTTGGGGGAACGCAGGGATTACTCTTATTTTACATATCCATTCCCTGTGCAGAATCCAGTTGTCAAACGGGAACTGCTTTGGCTTTGCCGAACGGCAAGACTTGGAAAACACTGCCCTCCTGTGGCCGGAGGGAGAGCAACGGCTGGGAAAGACAAAGGGTTTATTTCCTTCCTCATCTGCCTTTGGTCTGGCTTTGTGGCAATAATAATAAAGATATCTTCAGTAATAACTGCAGTCTTGAAAAAATAGATAATTTGTGATACTTCAGACCTAGGAGGACTGAAGAATTCTCCAAATAAATCGAGGCTATGACTTTTTTTGTTATACTCCTAAATTCAAAATATGACTGTGAGGTGATTGTGGAGGTGATTGTGCACCTGACTGGTTAAATAGTCTGCACATGCTCACTCGGCAGAAACAATGCATGTAATCTGGATATTTCCGAGATTGTTTGTGAGTGCTAGTTCATTGCAGGTTTTAGCCAAGACAAATAAGTGTTTCAGGTTTTTAGAAGTTTTTTACACTTTATTTTAGGGTGTTCAGATGTTTGGTTTCTGACCTCCTGTGCTAAGGGACCAAACTGTCTCCTTCTGTGCTAAGGGACCAGACTGTCTCCTCCTGTGCTAAGGGACCAGACTGTCTTCTCTGCTCTTAGCCAACAACTTTTATGTCTCTTACACACCCTGCCATCTCTTGCAGACTGCTCTTGCACCTGCTTGAAAACCTAATTTTGACTGAATAAGGCAGAACTGACGTTTTTGTGATGACTTTCCATTGACTTCAGCAGAGTTCTGTGCAATTCATTAGAAAAAAAAAAAAAAGAAAAAAAAAAGAAGAAAAAGGTTTTAATTTTGTTTCTTAGTTAGCACTTAACAATCTCCTACCAAGGAAAAATACCTGTCTAATTTCTGTCTATTCCTTCCACTGTTAGCTGTGAATTTTATTTCCAGAATGTGATCCTGTCTTAATTAGAGCTATTGGATTTCTCCCTGTAACATCTGTCTTCTCTGACTGATAAACTGTTCTCTGTCCAAATACCAGTGAAGCATTCAATCCATGAAATTACTTTCTTAGTTCATTAATATCTTAAACTTTGGAGAAAATTGGAGACTTTGGGTGTGGTAATATATTTTAAAATAAGATGTTCTAATTTACTGGTATATTTACTACATCATAAAACATAATGTCCTTTTTTTTGGGGAATATGCTCACTATAATGTTGATGTTCCTAACATTTAAATTTAAATGTTATTTTTTCTTCCAATACTTTTGCTATCCTTTTTTATTTCTAGATATAATGGTAAAGCTCTTGAATCAAAGAACTTCTGATTCAGTCCTTACACTGATCACACTAATCTGGTAAAAATTATATTAATAAGACATGGATTTGCATCAAGGACTAAAATATTCAAATGGAAGAGCTCAGATAAAACTTTAACTCACCAACACTAAATTTAAAATATTATTCTCAAGCTTTTGATAATATCAAGTGAAAAAAAAAAAACAAGTAATATGCCAGGGAGTAAGGAGTGCCTCCTTTTCATTTAATCCTTCAGCATGGAGCCCATCTCATAAGTGATTTGACAGAACTGGCGTTGGCATGGTTAATTGCATGTGGTTCCTAATGCTGTGTGGTTGAAAGACTGCTGTGATCTCTAAATACAGAAGGAAGGAATAACTAATAGAAGAAACAGGAAAATGTGTGACCGGGTGTTACACTGTGATAGGAGTTTTGGCAGCTGGATTTTGTTTGTAAATGGGTTGAGAGTGGATTGGGAGACTAACTCAAGGTTGAAAACCCCCTGGTGTTCATGTACATTTCTTTGCTTTTCTTCATCCCAGCTCCACATTTTGTCATCACAAGATCAGTGTTGAGTCATCTCAGAATGCAGGACCTGTGCTAACAGTGGATGGAATTCTTTCTCAAAAAAACACCAAATTGCTTGTTTGTGGTTTTTTTTGTTTTTTTTTTTTGAGCTGCAGCAATTCTTTGTGTGTTCTAGAGAGCACCTTATGTCAGGAAGAATAGCTGTGCACAGGTCTGTGCTCTAGTACTCCACAGCAGAGCATTTAGTGTGCATAAAGTCTGTGTGCTTATCTCAAAGGAATTTAACTGCTTTGCTTCCTTCCTCATTTCCTAGTACCTAAAATGTATCAGACCTTACCTTCCAATTTTAATTTCTTTGATAACCCTTAAATCTAACGTCTTGTCAAAGCACTGGCCATTCTGGGCACTGGCCATTGCAATTTGGATGGGCCAACAGTGGGGCTCTAGCCAATCCTGTTCAGTAATATGAGTTAATGACAGGTTATGGTCCATGTTAGTGCATTATGATCTATGCAACATACACAACAAGTATAAAAGTCTTTCCTTGGTGAAAACATTGGCAATTATTTCTTCTCAGTTATTCTTGTACTGTACTTAAGTAGAATACATATGAAATAATGCTTAATAAAGGTTGACTTCTCCCTTCAAAATAGACTGAACAGATTTCCTTGGCCTATTTAATATTTGTAACAACTTCAAATACATGGCTACTACACTAGTTTTTGCCTCTGGACTCATTAATTAGAATGCTTGTATTTCAGGCCCTGGAAAAATCATTCTCTTTCTTTTAGAGTTTAGTTGTCTTCATGTACTGCATTTCAGATTAAATCTTCTCTAAGTTTGTCTGTCTCCAAAGAAGCAGATCAAAACTACAAGGTTCCTAGTACAATACTTTGTGGGAATTGAAAAGATGTCAAGGTAACTTTTACAGTATGTGTACTGTTTCTATGGTAGCAGTCTTTCAGCTGTTTCACTGCTGCTTTCCAAACTAGATACGTATAAACCAGATGGCAAGTGGGTTGACATTTCAGTTTGAGTCATGCCAATTGAAATCAACAATCTCATGTTAAGTATGCTAATCCTTAATTGGAAAGTATATCCCATTTGCACTACTGAGTTTGCTGAGCTTTCATTGAAGAAGTCTGCTGTCAAATCTCTATTGAAATCTCCTAGGATAAAGCAGATTATACAAGCAGGGCAAATGCCACCTTGTCTCAAAGGGGAGATGCTTGGAGGAAGAAGATGCAATATTGAAGATTAGACAGTAGCTGTTTTTATAATTTGTTGGGTGGGTTGTTTTTTTTTTTTAAGGAAGAGTGCCTTTTTGGACTTGGGGACAGTGTTTAATGAGGCATAGGAGGACTGGATGAACTGCAAAATCCTGAAAGTTTGGCTTATGTTGACACCTTGGGTTTTTGAAACTGGGCTCAAAGCCACACATCCAAAAGGCTAAGGTCTCCTGCAGGGGCTGCTCCTGTTGCTCAGAGAAGTGATCATTTCTAAGGGCTCCCATTATACTTCTTAAATCTTCAGGGAATGGGGCAGAAAGCAAGCAGCAGGGATACCAAGGGGGGAAAAAATGATCTTGATCAGCTCAGTTGGTGATTTGGAAGGCAGGATGCATCCTATCTTCATATAACATCACTAAGGAAAATATTTATGTTGAAGACCCCATTTCTTATAGGTGTATAGCTGATTGGCAAGAAACAAGAGTGGGGCTTTTCCTTGTTTTTTCTATGAAAACTTTCAAAGGACAAATCAGATAAATTGACTCAAATGTTTGAGGAAGGATAGAATCTTTTAATGAAATTACTTTTCTGCATTTTGAAGTTTAAGCAAAAGTTGAGGTTTTCTTTTTAAGGGCTAACCTTAAAGGATCAGATTGTCTCCTGCATTTTATCTTCTTAAGTTCTTGTCCTTTGCTCCTCACATTTAGTATCCTCTCCAAGTGAAAGGCAGGAGAAGATGAAGGAATGCTTTCAAAGCACTTGACTTTTCTCATTTGAAATGTGAAAATCAATTTTTTTTTAAGAAAAAGAGAGTGGGTTTTTTAAGAAAAAAAAAATCTTACTCATCTCTGGTAAATTAACACACAGGTTTCATAGCCATTAGGTTTCAGATTTTACTCAGAAAGAACTGAAGACTGAGTAAAGCAACTCATTTCATCAGGTACATGATAAAATACAAGAGGATACAAAATCTCAGAAATAATTCATGGAAGAGGATAAGAACACTGGAAACAGGATGAGCCATGTTTTGCTTAAAGATTGTATATGGTCTTTACTGAAGGAGTTTTGCATAATCAGCATTCAGTTTTCTACAGATCTTTGCTAACACAGCTACAGAGGGAGGGTGGCACCTTACCCATGTGGCTAAGGCATAAAAAGCCCTTTGTTAAATTTCTGTGGCCAAATTTAACTAGTTCCTTGTACAGACGTAGCAAAGGATTTAAAAGTTCTACAGCTTCCCAATCACATCTCCTGCTGTAGACTGTGTATTTTCTGATTTTTGTGATCCTGTGATTATTGCATGTCTGGCAATTTTTTCTCATCTGTACTTTGGCTATATCCATGCTGGCTCTGCATAGCTTGTTTCTCTTTTTTTTGTGGATGGAATAAGCCATATGGATTAAAGCATGTGGTTTGGCAAAAAGAACCTATGTCTGTGCTGCTAGTGTTTTGCCAATGTATTATGTCTATAAAGTAGTCCTGATGTTGGATGAAAGGACAGTGTGACAACCCTCTCATCTCTTATTGTCTAATAAAGATACTCTCTAAGTTTTCTCCAAGTCCTGTACCTGCTGCATGAGAGCAGGGAGGCAGAGAAGTCATGGTGTCACACAGTAGCCTTTTGAATTCCCACTCTATGTAGATCAACAGTTGTTGTGTCCATAGATGAAGTGGATGGTCAGATTCTTCTTAGCATTTCTCCTATGGACTCTGCATCTCTGGGTAGCCTTGAAGATTGTGACTAGAGGATATAAGTTTCTCAGCCTGATATTGTCTCACAGACATGAATCTCTCTGAGGACAGGGACAGCTGATTGATAGTCCAAAAAGAAACAACAAAAATCTAAATCAAAAGATAAACTTTTATTTTATTATGCAAATGAAGCTTTTGCCTCTGTGACATTTCTTGAGTTCAATCTCAACATTTAACAATCCACCAAAGAGAATAAAATAACATATGTGCTGTGCATCACTTACAGATGAGCAGAATGAGTCCTCCTATACAAAAACATTTACCATTGTTACTGCAGCTGCAGAATTGGGCACACTTTCAGATTTCAGATGAGAAGAAACATGGCTGGAAAAAATAAATGAAACCTGGCTGAAGCCCCTTTGCAGAAGAACTCTTAAATAAGTTGCGTTCTATATTTTGCTCTACTTTGTCATATATTTGCTGGAGAAGAAATTAAGAATTCCTTATTAACACAGAAATTCACCGTCCTACTCCAGTTTATTTTGGAGTAATTGGTTTGAGTACAATTTCATCCTAAAGGTGCTATGTGAACAAAAATAATAGGTAAGCAGTATTATTAAAGTCCCTGAAAATTGCAAACTGTCTTACTTAATCTTGTTCCATTACACAGAATGAGACTCTTTAAATATTATAGTTCATACAGATTCATAGACTAGTCATTGTTTAAGCTTTCAGAGGATTTATATTTTTGATGAATCAGTATTACATGTTAAACTAGTTCTTAATACAAATTGCTCTATTCACATACAAATACAGTAGCTACATCATTCTGAAGCTTGTGGAAGTGTTAGGGATCCGGAGAAATCATGGAGTTCAAAATCTCACTACTTATTTTTCATTTGAACCTATAGTCATGTTTGTCATATTGTAATTGTTATTTGGGTTATAGCCCAGTAAATTTGAAAAAACGTTTAGTGGGTTAACTAATGTCAGATTTATAAAAACAGCCAAAAGTACAAAAGATGTAAAGAACAAAATTCCAGTGATCACTTTGAAATTCTTAACTCTTTGGACCTAAAGAAACTGATTATTAATGGCCCTCTGAAGATCCTTAGGCTCTCAGAACCTGAACTGGTGAGATTCAGTTAACAAGATGATGACCACTGCTCCTGTTTCCCTGTCTGTATCAGCACTCTGCAGAGCTCATCTTTTGGAAGACAGATTGATTATTTTTGTCTTGCTTGCTGAATAGTTCCAGCTTTAGTTTAATGTATATTAGAAGATCTCAAACACAGGCATCTGAACTTCAGTGGTGAAATAGCTTACACTAAAGGCAAATGGCACCTGTTGAGTGGCAAAGTTTAGAACAAAAATTTTGAAAACAAATCACTCCTGATAAGAATGTGATTGTTTCTTAACTCTGGTTGGACTTTGTTGTTCAGAAACTTTCTGTGACTTCCATAGTTGAAGCAAACTACACACCACCCTGCCTGGGGCCCAGCAATGTTTCTTTCTTCTGCGTTATCTTGGCTCTGGGATTGCTCTGCTTACAAGCAAGTTCCCTGCTTCAGTCAGAGACACTATTAGATTTTCTCTCAGCCTTTTTCTATTTGCCAACATACAGATGTTCTCTCACCTTAGCATGCTCAGTTGCCTGTGGTGTAGACCCCCTCTAGAGGGTCTGACAGGCCTAGGGTGAAGTAAACAGAGTAACCCCATGACCCAGCTGGGCCTTGGCCCAGCCATCACCGTGGACTTGTGATGGCCTGGTCAGGGCCTCTGTCCTGCTCAGCCCCCTCCTGCTGTAGTGGGATGTGCCCTGTGAGGCAGCACCTGACAGCTCCCAGCTTCTGCCCCGCAAGAGCCATTACTGCTCACTGCCCTTCTCCACAGTAAGTTGGAGAGTTTCTACAGTTTTAATTTAAGCCGTGTTGGCCCAGGTCTAGAAACTGACTGCTGTAGCCTTTAGGCATACACACACTGTTCCAGTTTTTAAATGCCTGTTATCAGCTATTGGCTAAATGTGCCTCGGATAGTTTTGTTTCCCTTTCCTCAGCACCTGACTAGGAACACCTGTACAGCCAAGGCCCTCAGCAGCTCAGGCCCATCCTGACATGACCCAACCCCTCTGAGGCTGTGTAGGAGGTGCTCTCAGAGTATGCTTGGGATCAGGGGCAGAATCCCTCCCAGAGGTGATGGCAAGATGCCTGAAAGGTGACCTCAGCAACATGGCAAGGCTGCCACATGCAGGATGGAGCTGTAAGGGGGTCTCCTCACACCTGAGCTGTAGGGTGGGATATGCTGGGCAGCCATGAAGGGTGGCCCACGTGCTGTGACTCCTTCCACCCCATGGGGCTGGAGGGAAGGAAATGTGCCTTCTCCAGGGAACTGTTCATAGAATCATCAAATCATAGACTTATAGAACCATAGTTATCATAGAATCACTGTTAGTACATGGTGGGATGCTGGTTTTACTCCACCTCCAAGTGGTGGGTTTTGAGCGTTTACTGCATTGACAAAGCTGAGAAAAGCTGTCCCAGTTGGTTATGTTGTTCTATACAACTGCCCTCTGCCATCAGTCCAGCATGAGAGCACCAGTTTGTGACTGTGATGTGGGAGGACAACACACTGATTGTTTTGTCCCTGGTTTCTATGCAGAAAAGTCTGCATAAATGAATGAGATATTTCTAATAAAAAGGGGATTTTTTTTATATTATTTTTTTTTAGATTTTGCCTAATTTATAAGTTTAGTGGCTAAGCTTGACTTTTATGATATAAAGTTCACAAGTGTTATTTATGGCTAATGATACCTTGACTACATTGTACTCTTTTGTATATTATTTATATGAGCATGAAAAGGCATACGTATAAAATATGTAACAGTTTTAGGCATTTTGCTATACTCATTTTCTCTTTCACCAAGAGGTTAATAGGGAGATGTTTAAATAACAACAAATCCTAGTATTTTGAATATTAAGAGATGTTGTTTCCACATGCAGATCAGATATGGGAGATACTTCAAAACTTGGGGGATTTCTGTGTATCAGCACATGAAAGATACTCCTAAGAAATGTATTGTCCTGTCAAAAGCTGCAGTTTCATCAAGTAAAACAGAACAGCACTTAAGACAATTCATTCTGGTGATGGAAACATTTTGCACTGTAACTATAGCAAATGCTTCCTTAATACTTTGTCAGTTGCTGCCATGTAGAAGTTGGATAGCTTCACCAGGGACGTAATGGAATTGAAATCTGATGGAAGCAAGATTACCTTATATGGGAAAAAGAATTCTGATGGAAAAAAAAATAACTATCAATTGTTTTGTTCCTAGTCAGGAAGCTGATCTCATACTAAGGGGATCCTCTGTGTGCCAATTAAATATAAAGAAGTGTCTGAAGCCTCCTGCTGCTTCATTGTCCTTCTTGGATTTGATTAAACTTATGCAAATAAAGGCAGCATGGATTAATATATTAGCTGAAAAGCAACACAGTAATGTCAAAGTTCTTCTGTCACAGTGAAAAGGATGGGAATAAAAGGGAGAATGAAACAAAACTTGTAGTAGGGGAGAAAGTAATAATTGAAATCACAGAAAGTACCTAACTGGGTGTGAAAACTTGTCATCAGGAACAAATGCACACCATACCAATTTTTTTTTTTTTATGGTTGTTTATACTTTCAAGGTTTTTTCTTTAGTCCATTCTTCAAGTTTGTATCAGTAAACATTATTTACATCCAAAACTGTACTGGTTCACACCATTAGTGTGAACACTCTAGCTATTCTTTATCATAATAAGGTTTTAACAACTTCTGTTAGTGAAATTATGAAATATCCATGGAGGAATTACATAGCACTTCCTCTTCAAACCCCTTCCATGTGTCTTTTCAGGTAAAGTTAAGATTAAAGGAATTAGGTAAGCTCTCAGAAAATGAGCAAGGAGAGAAAGGCCAACATAGTAAGAGCCAGAAGTTTGATTTATAAACTGGAGGGGCAGAGCCTAAATACAGGCAGAAAACTACTTTGAGTTAACTGGATGAGCTATCCTCATGCAGAGGCTTTTCTGTACTTAGAGGGAGTTTATAAGAAAAATGAAGACAGGCTTTTATCAGGGTTTGTTGTGATAGAACAAGAGGTAATGGTTTTCAACTAGAAGAGGGTAATTTAGACTAGATATAAGGAAGATATTTTTCTACAATGAGGGTGGTGAAACACTGGAAGAAATTGCCCAGAGAGGCAGTAGATGTCCCATCCCTGGAAACATTCAATGTCAGGTTGGTCTGGGCTATGAGCAACCTGATCCAATTGAAGATGTCCCTGCTCATTGCAGGAGGCATTGGACTAGATGACCTTTAAAGGTCCCTTCTAACCCAAGCTGTTCTATGATTCTCTTGTGTTTCAGGACACCATGCTGACTAGCAAACAGTTACTTGACTGAGGTTGTTTGAGAGATGTCTGTCAATGCAATGCTTGGAGCAGCTACGAAGGCTTGAGGGTGTTATTGTTCATGTAATAATGGACAAAATGTGAGTATTTTTTGCCTGCATTGTCTCTATTGTTTGAACTATCTCTAGGATTGAATCTTAATCTAAAAGGAGATTTGGTACCTAGTGAAGTTATTTGACTCCGTACTGGTATAAATTACTGATTTGAGACTTTTCCTACACTGTGTTTCCAGGAGTTTAATTGCAGAAAACATTCTAATTATAAAGTAAGCCTGCTCACAAAAGATGATTATATATTTATGATTATCCATTTGACTGTGCTAGTATTATTAGTGGTAGTAACTTCCAATGTAAGATCTATTCAGCTTGAAGATTGAAGCTTGTCAAGTAGTGTGGGAACAGCTTTTATTCCCCATCTAGATGTATGGAGGAGAGCTACATGTCTTCTCTGACATGGTCTTTGTTTTGCAAATGTCCCTCTGATCTGAGAAAAATCTGGTTTTCCAAATGAGGTTGGGTAGACAATGCAGCCATTTGCTGCTTCTATCAAAATGTCTTGATTCAGAACAAGATTCTCTGATGTCTTCAATGTCTCTCACAAAAAAACTTTTCCGCTTTTTGTGGAATTCCAGGGAAATCTGTCATCTTCAGTCTCTTAAACTTCTAAGCAATTTCAAGTGGTGACAGTGGCAAAGGTGATGCTTTGAATTGGATAGGCTAACCCAGGACATCAGTAGGCTGAAGAGTCAGATAACCTCCACTGGGATTCTGGAGTTTGAAATGGTTCTCCAGATTCCACTCTGGTTCATTCTTCACTTGGCAACTGCCAAGATTCTGAAGATGCCCATGTAGAGTTCGGGAGCTGTAGTAGCCTTTCTCCTACATCCCAGTTAGTCTTGCCTTTCACAGCCCAAACTATTATTGGCCAGTAGCCACCACTGTGTCTCATGATGCCCTGGAGCTATAATAGTTCCCAGCTGTTAAGGACCCCTTCTCTTACCTGTCCACATCTAAGCCATCTGGCTAGGCATATCTGAAAGACCAGAAGGTCAGCATGGAAGTTCAAATTACCCTTACCAAACCTTTGGAGCCTCTCAGGTCCCAGCTGTCTGGGATCTCAGCCAGTGCAGAACCCCTCTGGGAATTTTCTGCCTAGTGCAAAAGCCAAAGGCAGAATCATGCTGTGTCCTGATTGATCTCCTGATAATTCAAAAGGTAGATGGAAAAAATAAATTACTTGTACATAGAAAAGAGAAAAAACCAACAAAAACCAACATTAGTTTCTAGATTAGTCATAGCTCATGGGAGGTCTGACTCATGAACACTTAAGGCTTGGGGACAGTAATATTGCATTGTGTGCTTTCTATTTCATACATAAAACTTGTATTCATGCAAAGTGATGGCTGAAAAATTACCCAGCTTGAAGTCCAAATTCAGAGTTACAGTCAAAAGCTCATCTTGAACATTGGCAGTTGTGTTATGCCTTAAAATGAGGTGGTGTAGATTACAGGGTAACAAACTCTGCTGTTTCCCTCCTCAGAATGTGACAATCTGGTAAACCCCCACAATTCCCATCTAGGGCTTCTGAAAAGAGAGGGACAGACTGGGATGCTATGAGGCTGCAAGACCGAGTGGCCGTCACATGCAGTGAACTGACCATGGTGCAGAGGGTTACAAACCAGCACCACCACCAGCTGATAGGTGCTGCTGGTAACCTGCACAGAGTAACGTGAGCCTGTGTGGCTGTGAGCTGACAAAGGCTGCCTCTCAGCCATGCCACTAGCACAGACAGACTAATGATGCTGCCACTACTGCATCACCTCTGTGACCTTTGTAGCTCTCACCATACCCACACTGCTCCATTGCAGTGTTTTGGTGAATGCCAAAAAAAAAATAATAAAAAAATCCCTGAAAACCTGCTATGGAAAAACTTCCTGGGTGAGGATGTGTGGAAAGAACTGAGGAATGACATGTTTTTCAGTATCTTCCTGATCTCTCTTGATATCAGTATATTTATCTGAGATTGTCTGCACTTTGCAATATGGTGCCATTTAAAGACACCTCTAAGTTGTCTTAGAATGACTGAAGTCTGGAGCAACTGTTCAGGGTCAGATCTTCATGGAAGCCTGCAAGCACTACTTCTGCTGGTGCATTCCACGATTTTCAAGACCCATGCTCATCCTTACAGCTGGATACAGGAGCTAAATATTTTGTAGTATTGGTTGTCACTAGAGCTCCACTGGCTCTAAGTGCTAGAGTCATTGAGCCCAGGCCTTCTTCTTGTCAGTCTGTTCAAAGAACTGTTGAGAAGAATGACACTTGTGGCTGATACCCCACCTGTGTTCTTAGGTATTTCAGTACAGCATTTATGAATTTAGTAAAACAGGCTGTTCTTTTGTTAGGCTGTTTTTTTCTTTGTTGTTAGTGTAGCCAGTATCCAATATTTCCATTTATTTTGTGATATGGAAAGAATTAAGGATCTTTACAATAACTTTATTAGGAATAAAGAAAAAGACTGACTCTGTTGCTAAAGTAGTTTTAATCATTTTTGTCTCTAATGGCTTTTCTTTTTAATGCTGGTAAAATTAATTCAGTTCTTGGAGAGAATACATGGAAATTTTAAATATATTCCAAAATCTGAATTTCTGCTGTAGTTACTGAATAAAATCTCGATTCCATTATGAAGCTCCAAAACCCTGCTAGTGTATCAAGAGTTAACAAAACAGTAGATGGCGCTCAATAATTTACAGGATTTTTAATAGCTTTTTAAAAACAGTAAAACTTGTTCTCTTCCAATTAAAGGTAAATTCAGTGGCAACAATTCTATAATTTACAATTCCATAAAATAATAATTTTTTAAATTTCTAATCCCCACTGAAGGGGTCTGCTACACAAGCAGCAGACTGATTAGGAATTAGAGGCCCACTCAAGCCGTGAATTTTTCCCTGTTTCAGATTGCAGATGCTCTTGGGTGGTATACTTGTCAGGTTATTATAAATGTCCTCTGTTATGTTCTTGTTTGTTAATCTGTTTGAGCATTTGATTACTTATTGTTCCTCAGTCTTGTTATCAACAACCATGATATTTTCAACTACTACATTTGTATAAAGAGGTAGAACACTTTGGCTTCACTACAGAATGGTATCTAATTTTGACTTACTGTGTTTTGATGTGGAAACAAGAATTTTTATGATTTTTTTTTTTTTTCACATTCAAAATGTGTTTCTGATTGATAATGTGTTATGTAGACTCTCTCCCTGGGAAATTTGGGCAGATGAAATGATGAAAACACCCCGTGGTGTTTTTGAGAGGCAAAATAATTTTCACACTGTAGTTGTGTGGACAAAGTCCCTCCTAATGCAGGAGGGTTAGTTACTATTCTACTTTGCAGCTCTTAACATAACTATAAAAACTCCTGAGCCTGAAGTCAGGATATAAGAGGGAAGATGAATGAAAGGTAAATATTGTATCCTGGTCTTCCAAAGATCAAGTTCAGTTAATTTCTTCTTTGAAAGATATCCTGTGTGGCCTTGGATAACTCTTTAAAGACAACTTTTTCTAATACCTTCCTGTAAATGTATCTTTTTCATGAGGAATCAGAAATTTTAATCAGTCATATGAAATTGTTGATGAGATTTATATTAGGATGTGGACATCTACTTATGTAACTGTACATCTAATGTGTTACAAAAGGTTTTCTGTGATAATTTCTATTTAAATTGCCCCCTTTCCCCTTTCTATTTTCATGTTCCACACAATCTTCACATTCATTGCACAATTTTAGATGGCTACCAAATTCAGAATGATCTAACCTTATGCATGGTTAGTGCCAGTTCTTTCTCCTCTGATACCATGAATCAGTTTGTGTTCTGTAATGGTGTAGTTTTCTGGGTTATTTCTCATGTGAGGTGTTTGCTTTCCAGGCTCCTGTTAATGTCCAAGATGTCTGTTCTCTTTCTTCAATCAATGCTTTCATTGCAAAAACATCTGGGCTGGCCTGCTGGTTCAGCTTCCAGCTAGAAGCAGTGAAAGCATGACTGTCAGACCTGTCATAAACTGGAAATGCTCATGTCTTTATGTTGACATTGGCAATGAAGCTGCTGCATTGAAACAATAAAAACTGGACCCAGAGGAAACAGGAAGTAAACCAGAGTATTGGAGCAAAATGAGAAAAGCTGATTTCTAAGAAACAGAGAATTTATTATATAATGTCTACAGTTGTGTTTCTCTGTGGGGAAGAAAGCCCTATGCAAACTCTCTGTTCTCCCAGTGCAAAGCCTTGCCAGCCTTGGCAGAGAGCAGAATGTCGAAATCTGTGCTGAGTTCCCCTTCTCCAGAAGCCAAACCACTGTGTTACTAAACACTGAATTACCATGACAGGGTCTGCCACCTCCCTGACTGCACTGTACCTGCTTCCTTACCACCTTGTTTCTCTTGTCTTTTTTGGATCAGGAAGTATCTTTCCTTTTTTACACCTTTCTAATGCCTAACTCCTTCTGGGTAGTACTGGAAACAAACAAACAAAATATTGGGAAATAAAAGAAGTAAAAACCCTAATCTGTTGTTGTAGTGGCAGTATCGGTTGAAGATTGTTAACTGACTCCCTTGGTGCAACTCAGTAAAATAAAGCAAATAGTGTTCTGACAAATACACAGAAGCAAGTTTGAACAGTTTTCCTGGTAGCTCTTAGGGTATATTCTTTTGCAGAAAAAACAAGACAAGCATGGCTGACATCTTTTCAAACCTGTTCATAGGGGAATATTAATCTCCAAGAAGCACAATAAACACAGACCTGTACTTCCTTTTCCTTCTTTATATAGACAACACAAGAAATGCTGCAGAAAATGAGGGAACCAGAAGCCAGACAGGAAACAATACACAGAATCTGAAGCACTGCAGGTCTTGTTATCATTAGATAACCATATGGCTATACAGAAACCATAGAATAACAGCCACCCTAATTATAGATCAATGATGAAAGCAAGCTTAACCTTAACCCCATTAAAACAGCAGCTGAGGAGACCTCATCACAATAGAAAAATGTGGTGGAGTGAAAAGAATGCCTGAAGAATGACACCTAAAGAACCATGGCAGCAATCTGTATATGGTCTTAGAACAGTTGTGATAACTTCACTTGCTTTTAACATGCACTAGCTTTGTTGCAGCTTTGGCACAGTAATGAGGATCCCAGTTCCTTGCCCTGGACAGCATTTTTCAAACAGTTGAAAATTTTGCTACCTGCTGTTCATAACAATTCCTTTAATTCTGCTAATGTGTGATTTTTATTTTGTTTGTTTGTTTGTTTGTTTGATTGTTTTTTTCTGCAGCTATGCCATTGGCCAGCTCATTGAAATGCCAGATATTCAAATGTTAAAATGTACATATCTTTATGCATGAGGTAATTCCTTTTCTTCTAGGCTTCTTCCTGGGGGTAGCCAGCATTTCTTGCTGTGTTGGCAAGTTTTTTTAAAAATCGAGAGAAGTTGGCCTGTGTCAGGTGTCTTCAACATGAGGACAGAATTTAAATATCTAGGCTGCTACTATTCATTCTGACAACTACATGACACTTCCTTTGGAAATTTTCCTGCTGAAATAAAACTGGAAGTGATTTCAGTATTGTCAGATATATCCAAGTGTTTTCATCCAACCTCTTAATGAAAGTTCAAGACAAAAACCACCACCCTTTTGCCCCATTGCCATTTTTATCAATCAGTATAAGTAATTGCTTCAATACAGCAGATCATTCCAGTTTGCTTCATACATAGTTGCCATCAGGAGACCCTTACCTAGAGTGTGAAGATGGGCCAAACAAGCACTTTCTTTCATTGTCCAGACCAATTTGTTGCAGGAAATTAGACACTGCTACTGTTGACCTTTACTAATCAGACTAAGATTTTACTTCATGTGATTTCTCTTAGATTAATGGTTGTAAGATTCTAAGGTATTTAAAAATATTTCAGCATTGCTTTCTTTCTAAATAGTGTCTGTGAGTTGAAGTTTTGACATTTATAAAAATTAGTTCAAAAACCATTTTAAGAATGTCACAGTAAATTGTTAAGAATTAGGAAGGAACAAAACTATAATTTCAAGGAATTTTTTTATATGGCCCAGGTTATGTGTCAGGTATAGTTTTCTTTTCAACCCTTTTCTGTACTATTATATTTTCCCCAGTAAGGACCATTTCCTTAAGTGTGTACCACTGTACTGCATTTTTTGGTAGCATATGTGTTTTGATTTGTCATTTAAACTTTAATACTTTTCTCTCATTATACTGCTAATATTATGAAACACATCATTACACTCATACTGAGTGTCACAGCTCTGCAAGATCAAATCTCACCAGTCTTGTGTCTGAAAATCAGTTTTGAGACAAATTAACCCAAAGAGTATTTCTCCTACCTCCCTGCCCTTCCCCTGGCTGCCACAAAAGATGCTAATATGGTTCTGCAATTTTTTCCATTCTTTCATCTGTGGGAGAAATTTCATGCTTGGTTTCTACATTTGCCTGCTGGATTCTTTTTTAGTCACGTACAGTTCAGGAAATGACACTTCCAAGCATTTTTGGATTCTTGTGTGTTTGGAAAAAACACAAACAAAGCATCTTCTTAATCTTCATCATTTCTGAATTTCATCCTTACATGGGGTTTTCCATAGTTGACACAAAAATGAATAAATTATGTCACATAAATATGATGTATCATTTTAATAAACATGGAAGTGAACACTTAAACTTTTCATAGGATTGTTGTGAAGGAAATTATTGATAGACCACTAGTTGTTTTTCAGTTGAACACACCTGAAAGATTTATGATAAATATTGTCTTTTAAGTATTTATTTTTTGAATAGTGTCTTTAAAATATCCAACTTGCTGTCCATTCTGCATTTACATTCTCATTCCAGAATGCTGCCATGCCGAGTGTCCTATTTTGAGTTAGAACAGATCTAATTCTGTTCAGTGGTTTTTCCTTTCAGCTCAGTCTCTTCTAACTAACTGCAGTTTCTGAAGTTTATGGCATATTTTTGCAATGTCTGCTTCTAGCAGTGATAAGACTTGGTGTTTATAGTTACTACAAAAGTAGTAGTTCATAAATTAGTGCATAGGCTAAGGACACTACTAAATCTTGTGTATCACTCTGGGGGGTGTACACAGTAAAAGGCCACACCTGCAGGGATGAACAGACAGGACAGATAACCCTAAACTGAATAATGAGGTATTCCTTCCCATATACATCATTTACAGCATAAAACTGAGGGATCACAAGGGTCAAGCTCTCTTCAGTGGCCAGCACCTGAGGAGGATTCCATCTGTTCTACCTTCAAACCTGATCCATGTATCCCTGAGTCCAGTTTCAGAATCCAACTCCTGAATCCAGTTCCCATCTACTGCTGAGTCCAGTCTCCACTGTATGACTAGCAACACATTCAAATAGTTGGTTCTGTACCATTGGAAAAAAATTCAGAGCTCAAATTGAGAATCTTCTAACATCAAGAATGGAGGAAGAGTTTCTATGAAGCAGCCTGTGTATCTGAAAGGGGAGGGATGGAGTCATTACTATATATCTAGCTCCAGTATATCACTGAGTCTGAAATTATTAAACTTTTTGAAAATACTTTCTAGGAAGCTGGGATGCTCATTCCTGTTATCTGAGGTTTAAAAGGAAGGAGCATGAAGAGATCAAAATACTGAGAGAGGATGTCAGCTGTCCCTTTTGGGTCAGTTCTTCCCCAGTCTGTGCAAGGTGATGGTCACTGCTGGATTTGTCCTGTAAACTGATGGAATGAGTGCCAGTGTGGAGGGATCTGAAACTCCTATGGCCATCAGGTGGACAGAGAAACTTTAGCAGACTTCATGTGTAACTGTTTCCTGGTTTCTTAGCCCAGTGTATAGGAAGGATGCAAGTGCAGGACCAGAAAGGCAAGATGTAAAGCTCTTTGTGTATATGTTAGGGTGGACCTTGTCTGACCTGCAGCACACGGCTTGGCCAGACACCTTTTAAGGGGTGGAGTCCTAAGAAACAAGATGTTTTATATGTAGCAATTGTTTTAACTTGTCTTTCTTGTGCCATATCTAAACATTACTTTATGATGAGAACACAAGTTATTTCAAATATTATTTATGGAAAATGCTTAAACTGAGTTTATTTCAGTATTTCTGACTGCAAGCAATACTGAACAGGTCTCTGTGCAGGCAAGTCTAACCAAAACAGATTCTCCTTCTACAAACAACTCCTGAACTCGTGACTACTTGTTGTGCTTCAGCTTTCAGTAAACTGCATGAGTTGCAGGTGCTCAGCCCTAATCAGGGCATTGGAAGATGCACATCACTGTATCCATCCCATGACTTAACATTCCTAGCACTTGCAGCAGTTTGATATATGTTAATGTTCTGAATATTTGATGGAAGAACATTTGAATAATTTACCATAAATATTTCTCAAACATTGTATTATTGTTACCAAATCTGGCACGTCCCATTTTCTTCATCATATTGCCTAAAACTGCAGCTGCATACCACAAACAAAAGAGGATTAAAGGCAGAGTAGCACATTTCTGGATTTGCATATAATCTGTTTCACTTGCTGTCAAACACCGTGCAGCTGATACATCTTTTGGGAAAAGTGTAACATTTCCTTTGAAACTCACATGCAAAATAAAGCATTAGAATTAAGTAATTTCTGTTGGTACCCAGACACCACGGTTCTTTATGTCTGAAAAACAATCAACAAACTACTGATGAAATCTATAGACCATCCTGCATATTAAACCTGATTTTCCATGAGTGCAAAGGTATATTAAAAGTTTTTTAAATCAGATAGGGTTTTACCCTTTAACATGATGTTCTGATGGACTACTGACAAAAGCATTACTCTGTCACGAAAAATGTTTTATCAGAGACCTGGAAAATTCAAGCCTAATGTCACAAGGGTGATATAGTAGATCTAGATCCTAGTCCTGGAGATAGAAAAGGAAGTGATCTCACACATAAATGTAATTTATTTTTAAATTGAAAGAATGAGAAAATGCACATTCACAGAAGGGGAAAGTAGTTACACTCTTCAGACACACAAACCGGAAGATATCTCTCTATAGCATTTGATATTCCAAAGGTAATCTGATGCTTATGCAAGGTAGCATTCAACCTCACTGCAAAATGTCAACAAGAGAAAATTGAGGAATTATTTTTTTTATAATCCCTTATAGTCATTCAATTCATTCTTTCAATGTCTATAGCTCATTACAGAAAGGAAAACAGGGTCTATACATCCTTAAAGAAACAAACCAATATAGAAATTGATTGATGTTCTGGAAAAAGCTGAAATTTAGTATTTTTTGGTAAAAGAATACTGCAGCTCCTTTCAGAGAACATTTGTGGCACAGACAAACAGTTATTAGAAGGTGAGGATGGAAGCCTGCTTGGTTTTTGATTTGTTTGGTTTTTTTCTTTTAGTAACATTTCTGCTTTAAATTGTACCCAGGGGCTTAAAATTGAGAATACAATGACAAATTATGATCTGCTTAATGAAAATTAAGTGCTTTCTTAATTTTCTAACAGTCCTGGAAATACTGTGCTGTCTTTAGCTAATGAATGGGTGCATGAAGGAGTGGTGGGCAGAATAGATGAGGCAATGCAAATCCATATAACTTCTGAATGCCTTAGGGCCATTTTAGGTCACCAGTCTGTCTTGTTACATCCCAGGCTGTAAAATTCCAGTCATTGATTGCATCTAGACCAACAATGTGCAGCAAATGAGAATACTTTTCTTATTTCATTGTATTTTTCAGAAAATAACCCAACTTTGGTTGAAAGTCCTAACCTATGCCAAATATGTTATGGGCAGTTAATAAGCTCTTCCAGGACCTAGAATGGAATTTCAATTAAATTATGAAATCTATTGACTTTAACAGCTCATTATTGAAATGGCTTTGGTGTTTGGCACCATAGAGTCCTCGCATATTAATGTTGTCATTAGAATACACATGATGCCATGATAAAAGAACAGGCCTGTGTTGATGTTAATTCAGACCTAGAATGATGGAGTAATCTTGGAAGAGGATAAAGAGAAAAGAATACTGAACTTTGCCTCCTGTTATTTCCTCCCATTCCAGATGCTAAAATTATAACAGAAAACTAAGCAAGAATCTTACATCTGTAAGGAGGGCCTAGATTTAAAGGATTTGACTGTCATAAAATGCCATTAAAAGTTCCTCTCCGTTTTTCACAACAGCAGTGTGATTTTTGCATTTTCATTCATGGCATTTACACTCACTTTCATGATGTGTAGGCCTATCATGCATCACAAGTGTGTTGATCTTCCACACAAAATAAGCATACTTTTGCATAAGCACAAATGCAAATAGAGTTGAAACTGAGTATTGGAATTTAACAGGGAAGTAGGACACGTCTGACAGCATTTCCTCTCCAATAGGGAAAACCAAACTCACTATGATTAACCCAATTTAGGTTCTCTGCCACAACAAGATAAGATGCCAGGCCTGAAGGTAAGATTTAATTTTTATATTTTTTTCTTCATTATAGACTTTGTAATATAAATTAGAAAGAAGGATTAGTTTTCATTTTGAGACATTGTCTTTTTCTACATTTTTGCCTTCTGTCATATCCAGGTGTATTGTAGGGATTCTTACAAAAAAGAGAGAAAAAAAGATTAATATTCTACCATCAGATAGCTGCTCTCTTGACATAAAACATTTCACAGAAGACAAGTAAACTAGATAGGAAACAGAAACTGCTTCTCTTTGTAATGTTTTAGGTGAAATTGCAAATTGATTGAGAAGTCTAACTGCATGATTATATTCAGATACTAAGCAACCAGACTTTAAGTCCCTTTGAATTGTATTTGGAAACTCCCTAAACTTGTTTCCCAGATCCCAAGGCAAAGACGTATGGTAGATTTCCATCAGTGTGATTTTGCTGGCAAGAAAAGCATCATAAATGCTAACAAAAGCCAGGAGTTTCACTAATAATGAAGTTCCTGTACACAGTGAATCCAAGATCACTGGAGGTGCTCTCAGCTTACTTTTCTGTATGCTGAAGTTGTGTAACAAAACATACAGAAATAATAATCCCCCTTAGTTACTGAATTGCTACAGTGCATATGAAAAGTGCAAACTGTTATCACCCATAAGAGAAAGTATTTGATTTGCCTACTGGATGATATAGCTCTAGCAATGTTAACTCCTTACATTAAACAGCAAAGGTACTTGAATCTGACCAGTTGGGGCATCTAGAAACTATTCACAGAATATAAATATTCTACTCTGGAGCTGGTATTTCTTCAAAATCTGAACTTATGTTACGTAGAAAAATAATGGAAACCCATGATTCAGGCTGTCGTCTCATCCTTCCATTGTTATATTTTGTAGAAGAATTAGTAGGATTCGAGAAGAATATCTATGATGTTAAGCATATCCTGTGAGCATATATGATGCAGAAATATTCCTGAAAGGCAAGAATACTTCACTGGAAATTTTACTGGGTGTTTGCAGTAAACTTGAGGCTCTTGGAAGAATTTGTGTTTTGACTTATGACAGTGCAGGGGTTAGTTTCTGAAGTACTTGAATGTCACGTCCATCAAATATTTAGATGTGAAATTACTAGCACATCAGGAATGGAACCTAGCCAATGGGTCATTTCCCCCTTTCTACTAGTAATTGCTTTAAATAATAATTCAGGATTAAAAAATAAATGATAGCTTAGCCTGCATCACCTAATTACTTTTACTGGCACACAGTGTATAGACTTGCTGTGATCTGACTCCACCATTTGCCCTGTGTACTCATTTCACTGTGTTCAAAATGTCAGGGAAACATTTCCCCTGAAATGCTTGTTTCATTTTCTTATTTGTATGGATAAAAGCATCTCCTGAGACATGAAGTAACCATAAAGCATTATTACCTAGAAGTGCTTCAGATTTTCTGGATTTGTGGTAGTGGTTCTAGTTAAAAGAAACAGCAATTTTCAGTTGCCATCTGTATTTTCTTAGGAAAAAAAATGTTTCTTTTCAAGTTGAGAATTTCCATGTTTGGTGTCTGGTTGAAAGAGAATTTTCATAAATGAATGTGGTACTCTGTCTACGATTCTAATTTGAGATGGTAAACGTTTCCCGCTACTTTTGTTGTTCAGCCAGAAAGCTGCATTTCTTCATCCATCATGAGGACAGAGTCAAGGTTAGGTCAAATGGTGCATGCAAAGTGTTTCTCAGTTGTTTTTTAAGCAAGCTTTAGCGATTTCTGCAGCTGATTTAGGGTTCTTTGATCTGTCGCCTCATTCACTATAAATATAGCAAAGATGTAACCATGATCAAGGCAGAAAGCAAAATATACTGACCTTAGCTACCTCTGTGCTAAAATAATGATGGGGGGCAGGAAAGGGAAGAAAGCAGGAACAATGAATGAAAGTGTAAAGAACCTGATTCTTCACTTACTTATACTAGTTTGTTCCAGTGGATTCCACCTAATTCAGTAAATTTGCTTCTGATTTACAATGGCGTGTAGGAGAGCAAAAGCAAGCTTCACATAATTGCAGAGAAAAATAAAAGGAGACATGATTAATGTTATGCTTTTCTCACAGATGACAAAGAAGTTAGATTAAAGACATTACAATAGATTGGACCAAGGAAATGTTTGGATAAAAAGCTTCTCCAGGAACCCTAGACTCTATAGAATAATTTGTGATTTAGTGAAAAAACACTTGCATGAGCACTGAGCCTGTTTGTTGTTCACAGCAGCGCTCACGGTCTTTTGCTGTTAGAGAACAGACCAGAATTGTGGTAATTTTTTAACATGACAAGTTTACTCATGTCAATTTCTCCATGTAGTTTTTTACTCCCAAAGCTGATTTGCTAATGCAATTACATTTCAGTGAAAAGGCAAATTTTTCATTTGTTGGAAAAGCACTTTTTATCACTTTGGGGTGTCTGTCAATAAATACTGTGTAGAGAAGTTGAATAAAAGACACGATGGAAAATAGTAAAACAACAAAAGCTTGAGATCAGAAACATGTTTGAAACTTATCAGGCTCTATTATTATATTATTATCAATGATACGAATCTTCCAATATAGATGACTTTTCTATAATATACATGTAATTGCCATCATGGAAACATGGTGGGATGATTCCCATAGTTGGACTGCTACTATGGATGGCTGCAGGCTCTTTAGAAGGGATGATCTCCTCTTGGTATAAATGCTTGTGAGTTCTTTGCAAAACTTTGCAAATTTTAGTGGAAATAATTGTGTTTATCTTCAGAAAGTGCCGATATTGGTTCTATGCAGACTGTGGAGCAAGAACTTTCCACACTTAGGCTGTGTTCCAAATGCAAATAGAAAATGCAAGATGGTGCTTAGCCAAAGAGAAACATACAGCATATTTCAATATGTCCCCCAGACTGGATCAATCAAAACTTAAGGCACACTGCAGAACATACTTACCCTGTGGAATGGTTGCAATCAATAAATCCTAAGCCTTGTATTTAGTATTCATTGGGGAGGAACAGCTTAAGAATGCTAATTTGTTCCTTCATGGTATATTAGCTTGCATGATGAATAAAGTCACTGGGATGTTTACTTCTGCATTCTGTCACCCTTGCTTCAGACAAAATGCTGATGCTTTTGTTTTCATTATTGAAGTGTTCCAGCTCATATATACTACGTACCTACCAAACCTAGTTTGTGAACAGAATTGATTTCTCTTTTCATATTCAGTATCTCTTATGTTGTCTAAAATATAGGCAGTCATATCTTTAAAGCATCTATAAATTTAGCTGTATCTGTCTGGGGAAGACTTTCACATGTCACTGTAACTTTAAGGGATTTGGTGCTAATGTAAAGATATACTGAATCTGTTTTATTAAACAGAATCTATAATTTTCAGATAATGAAGAATGGTACATACTCTTCAGCCTTTCTGAAAATCAGACCATTATTTCAGTGCAATTAAAAAAACCTCAAGAATTTAACTTCAAATACTGGGTGTTTTTTGTTGTGTTTTGTTTGTTTTTGTTTTGTTCTGTTTTGGTTGGTTGGTTGGCTCTGGTAATCTTGGAATACTATTTCTTATTCTGAGGCAATGTTTGCTCTCCAAATTTAAGCATCTGACACTTTATATGACTTGAAAGCTGAGAACCAGAGTATTTGTTTGATAGCTTCTGGGGTGTTTGTGGTCTAAAGCATTCACCTCTTTATCCATCAATAAACAATTAAATGTTTACTAAAAGAACCCAAACAAACTGGTTTAAAAAAGCCAAACAAACTGGTTTTAGTTGACCATAACTTTCAGAACAAACCTTCAGCCTAAGCTGATTCTGTCTATATTCTTCTGTTGGAAAAGCAAGGAATGGATAGCAGGTTCCCTTTTGTCTTCTACATGGTTTCCCTTTAATCAAGAATGTCACATGGCTACTGTATGAATTTCATTTCATTCTGATCATGTGGTCTAAAAGCACAAGAATGGTCAGAACATTCAACTTTATAATCCCTGCTGACCGATATTTACTTTCCATACCTGCAAACCTTTCTAGGGGCAAATCAGGCAAATCAAGATAGAGGATACTTGTAACTAATGATTTTCCTGCAAGTGACTTATTAGTTTTATCTGAGTAAACCTCAAGTGTAGTATTTGCAAGTTGATGTAAGAAGAATAATACAATTTCTAGATGAAATGCATTAATCTTGGGCAAAATATAGCCATGAGCCACCACACGGTTGGTTGGAATTCAGTGATTAAAAAAAGGAAATAATTATATCTGAATATCATCAGAGCACATTATATTTTTGAGCAGAATCATTCTGAAAATCAAATGTCTCTAAATATTCATGGCCTCAGATGAATATTGGATCTAAGGATGGCAGATAGTGGCTGATTTACCTAGCCAGAAATACTGCAGACATTGCCAAGGTTAAAACAAATTTAGTTCTTTCTTATTCATTTACTAAATGAAAAGTATGTGACGTTGATGCTAATGTGGTGCAATAAAAATGAAATCTATGAGTTTTCTACTGACAATTGGACTACTCTGCAAACACTATGCAATCATAAACTGGTAAAAAAAAAATCTGTTTCTTAACTTTAAGAAAAATGCATTGACCTTGTTGAGTCTTTGTAACAAATGATGTATGAAATGCTTATAGGGCACAGACAGGGTATAAACAATGCACCTTTGTTATTTGCAGTAATATTGTCCTCAGAAAGGGCTAGAAAACCTATCAAGCATGGAAATGCCAGCTAAACCAAGGGAAGCACTA
The DNA here is from genome assembly GCA_025447755.1 of Corythornis vintsioides. Taxonomy (NCBI): domain Eukaryota; kingdom Metazoa; phylum Chordata; class Aves; order Coraciiformes; family Alcedinidae; genus Corythornis; species Corythornis vintsioides. The sequence continues at coordinate 74,768 of JAOEGS010009921.1, read as the reverse complement.
TATGTAAAAGGGAATTGGATTAGAAATAACATACAACTCTTCTATTCTTTTTGATTTCCTACCCCCAAGATTCCCTACGTTTCCAAACAAACCAATGTAATGTTTTCAGGGTCATTATAGTAAGAACAATGATACCAATGTGTCCAAAATCTGCTGAAGTCCTTGTTAATGTAGTCATAGAAATCTCTCCCAATAAAATATGACCAAATTACAGTCCTAGTCTATATTTTGTATAGCAATAGAAGCAAACAAACAAGGTGAGATCAGGAGGAAATGGCTCGAGGGTTTCAGGAAAAGTGAGTTCCAGGTAAAGATGTATTGGATGCATTGAAACATCAAGCTCATGAAATGAGGCAGAAATAGTTGGGAGTTACCTGCTAGATGTGTATGTGGCCCCACACAGAGATGAACTCGGAAAGACAGAGTAATCATCTGGAAAGATGATTAACAAACAAAGAGTCCGACAGCAACAGGAAAAAAAAAATTGCATCCAGTGAGCATAGCAAATCAAGATGAGGGCCCTGATCCGGAGATATTATGTGCATGTTTAACTGTTCCACTGGGACTTGTTGGATGTATAGGAAGTACTCAAATAAGGTGAAATGTCTGCAGTGTTGAGGCAAAGGGCCAAAGCATCTGTCCTCAATCTTATAATACAGTGATGCAAAATAAATTACCTGAAAAATAATGGAACCTTTAATTCCAGTACTCTGAGCCTTTAATTCCTCAGTGTATTATATGTGGATTCATTACAGTATATGCACTGAGACTATTTAAATAGCTAATACAGCATGTAAAATAAACTTTTCTGATGTAGGAAATACATTCTCATCTAAGTGAAAACTGAACTTGTTTTATTTCATAATCTGGTTTATGTCTTCCACATGACCCAAGTGATTAAGGCCAAGTGGAATATATTTTTTGGTAATACTTGCTGTAATAGTCATGATTTTAGCTTGTATAAACCTGAAATGTCATTTCTAATGAGGAAAAAGGATTTTGTTTTTAAGCAGAAATTGCCCTTTTAACTGAGATTGAAGAAACTATGTAATAATTTTTGCATGACGGCAATAACGAATCTTGATTTCTCATGTTGCTCTGTAGTGTTTCATACACAAAACATTGGGGATCATATCTATGGCTGACAAAGATGATGTAGTTTATTATGGCTTATTAGTGTAGAAATAATATCTGGTATGAAGTGCAAATCTATTTGAAGGTCAAGTCTGGAACAGAATATAAGGGAGGTTATTGGTGAGAATTCATCAATTAACTTTTGATTAATTATTTAGGAAGGATTCTAAACATGCTTCCTGGAAAAAAAGCCAAAGCTGAATGCTAGGTAGATATTTCAGGTAGTTATATTAATGCATACTGTGACTGACTTTTTCAAAGAAACAGAGAACTATAGAAGTCAGAACAATGGTCAGAAAAATTACACTTCTCCTGGAATAGCAGCTGTAAAAGGGGCTTGAGCTGCCTGGGTATTGCTAAGTGAGCTAAATGCTAAACTTCTACAGAGGAGTTTGGAAAATCAGCAGATAATTCTAGTGTGTGTGCTGTTCCATTATTGTTGAATACAATGGAAAATTCTGGCATGGAGACAAAGTGGGATATAATAGTCTAAGTTTAATAGTATTTGTTTATAATAAGTAATCTCTCTTAAGCAGATTTTGACAGTATTACTGCAAATATAGTCTTCAATGTTCAGGTTCAATGTTCTCACCTGTGTTATCAACACTGTTTTGGTCACAAATCCAAAGCATAGCACTATACAAGCTACTATGAAGAAAATTAACTTTGTCATAGCCAAAACCAGTAAACCCTGTTATTAGAAGACTTAACATGAATTTTACATTAATTAGATGGAGCACATTGATATGGTGCTTGGTAGCCTCACAATTGTTTACTTCTCTTCAGTCCTATAAGGTAGAAAATGCTATTTTCCTTATTAATCATATTAAGAACAGAAACACCAATTGAAATTCATTCTAACATGAGGTTTGTAGCTGGTTTTGGGCAAGTCTTTCTATTGTGCTTTGCAAGGTACATTCAATGACTCCTTTGCAGGAAGACTTAGTAGGGATCAGAAGCAGATTGCTGACTTCACTGCAGCACTCTGCATAAGATTGATTTGAATTAGTTCCTTCTGAATTAGGTTTTCATATTTAAACAAATCCTGGGATTTTGACCAGTGTCATTCACCAAGATTCTGGCTATTCAAAAATTAAATCTAGGTCCTGTCAATCTTCTCACATATGACTGAGAAAATGAACATTGACTTTCTTATTTGAATATTGCACAAATTAGGTGTGATGTCTCATTTTTTCCCCTCTTTACCTAAGGCTAAGAGGAAAAGAGGGTCTTATGTCAGCAAAAAGTATTAGGCTTTTAATTTTAAACTGTGAAAAAGTAACTTTCTGAGTTATTATTTTATTAAATTCTGGGCAGCTCTGATGGACCCTGAAAATTATCATCTGAACTCTCTTAAACTTCACTACTACGGCCAAGCAGTTTAAAAACATTGTTGACACAGAAGCTTATTAATTACTAGTATAGTCTTTGTAATTGCCTAGTCTAGAAATTGATGAACAAAGTCATTTAAGAAAGCAATCAATTTGAAATCTAATTTGTTGGCGAAATGAACCATATAAACAAAATGCCACTTGCAGTTTGACTAAAATGAGATGTGCTTAACGAGCCTATCATCATCTGTGATATTCATCATGATGGGTCACACTTACATAAAATGTTATAAATCTGAATCAATGCACATAAAGCTGAAATATAATACTGTATTCTGAAAATAATAAAACATAAAACAGATGGGTGCCCCATGGAAACATCCTTAAATCTCACATGTTCTACTCATTGACTTTTGGGCAGATGAACAGAAACTGAGTAGCAGGGAAATTAAAGTACATGTCCTTTCCACATTGCATTTTACCTTATTATTCATATTGGAAGATGAGATTGGGGAGGCAGAATTTCCGTATTTGAGCAGCCAAACACAGGCCTTTTTGGAGTAAAGTGATTAACAACTTCTTTATCTTGCACAGCTCCAGAGCCAATTGTTTGAGACGAAAAAATATAGGGTTTTGCAGGCAACACGGTGGAAGTTTTAGGAGTTGGCAGAACACTGGTGCTTTTTGTAATTAGTAGTGATGAATAAGAGTTACAAATAAAGTTGTAAGTAAAATTATGGGATAGTTTGATACTAAAAAGACACTCAAGATGCTAAGGAACTTACCTGACTGAGATAACGTGAAGTCTGTGTTTTCAGTGCTTAGGTAACAGGCCAGCATGTCTTCTCCTTTTTTGACTCATGAGCCTATCTTTCTTTGGAATGTCTACAACATGAATTTTGCACTTACAGATTTCTGATTTAAAATTGGAAGATTGGATGTTTTCCAGTAATCCCTTTTTAGGGAATTATTTATTAAAATGCTTATATATTA
>JAOEGS010009921.1:40138-70262 GCA_025447755.1 Corythornis vintsioides | reverse complement strand
GGTGACTTGGTCTAGGTGATCCTGCTCGGGCAGGGGGGTTGGACTAGATGACCTTCTAGGTCCCTTCCAACCCCTAATATCTATGAATCTATGAACTTCCCAAGCCCTGGAAGTTGAGACCAATTAGGATCTTTTCAATAGAGACAGCCCTTAGGTAACAGACTGCATGGGAACTGCAGGAGGGCATTTGTAGATGGCCCATTAACACACAGCCCACTGCTGTGTCCTGGTGGAAGAAAGTATTAGTTCTCTAACATCCAAGGGATACTGCCAGCCTTACTTATTTAGCTGGATTTATTTGAAGGAAGTGGTGTGATTAGCTTAGATCCCTATTTAATTTGGAGACGAGTTCTTGAGGAGATAGCTTTGTAAATTGTTTAATTGATTAGCTTATCATAGGAAAACTGAGCTTGTAAATTTAATTAAATCAATGAGCAGCTATAATGATTTTTTTTCAAAAATTGTTTCTTCTAAGTAGTAGTAAAAGAATTTCTAAAAATCATTATGCCTTGTTGATATTCCAATAAGAGCTCCACTGACATATAACACTGTTTGAAATCGACCTGCGTGTCTCTTGGCTACTTTAATGTCTAGCACAGTATTGGGAAAAGTACCTTTTACTTTTCTCAGTGTTTCTGCCTCACATCTTTTGAAATGGATTCAGAGACTAGGGAGAAATTAGTTTTCTAAAGAAAAATTAATAAAAATGTAGCACTCTGCCTAGTAGGGCTGGAGCCAAATAAGTTCCTACTTGAAAAGCTGAGTTAACATAATCTTGGGGTTAGTTTAAAAGTGAGCTGACAAAAATAATCAGTCTTTAAAGTCTTGATCCTTCACTATCACATCTGTATAAGATCTGTGCATTTTCTGCAGCTACAGCTAGCTTCTCACTTCAAATCCTCAAGGAAGCTAGCAGGCAGCTGAAGGCTCAGATGAAGCCCAGCCATAAATACGTGTAGTTTTAGGTAGTTTCAGCAGCAGGGTCTCTCCTGTTATGTTGGGGTTTTTTTTCACACTGCAAGCAGCACAGCTTGGCTAAGCCTACAAATACTAAATGGAAACATTTTAAACCAAAACTACTGTATTTCTGTATTTTCAGAAATGGAAAAGGTTTTATGAGGGGATAGTAAAAGAACAGTGGAGCAGAACTAATATTCCTCAAAAGATTCCATTAAGGGAAGACTAAATAAAAGAGTTTTCTGTCTTAAGAGTAGGAGCTTCATTAGACTCATTGCCATACCTACTCTTCCTGACCAAGTTCTCTAAGTTTTGAGTAATAGATATGCCGAAATGATTTTTTGCGTGGCCTTGTTCATAATTACAACTATGGGAATAAACAATTCTGTTTAATTTATGCTAAGAGCAAGGGCATCAGTGGCAAACAGACAGATATCAGAAATACACCATCACCCTGGCATAGACAATTAACCCTATTCCTAAAGTACATGTGAGCAATTTATGTGCATTAGTCCATCCTTTCCTAATTTAAGGTTTATGATCCTTGTAATATCAAGATATATGAATTTCAAGGGTTATGCATGTCCTTGGAACAAATTTCTCAATAGTCAATGAAGTGTAACAATTAATTATAATAAATAATGCAAGTAGAACGCATGACAAAAGGCTGGGTCAGTAACTGAGTAAAACGGACAAGGCTTCCACTCAGCTTATTTAATATGCAGAAATATAAAAACAAGGAATATACCACAGAGAATGAGAGGTCAATATGGCATGAGACTGAGGAAAGGAAACTTGTTTTCACAATGTACTTCCATAGATATTGACAAGGTTATACAGCATGTCTGAGAGAATCTTCTTCTTTGCCTAGTTCAAACTAGCATCTCATGCATTAAGTGGTGGCAAAACCCTTGCCTTGCTGCTTACTAGTATGGCTATCTTGTGAACTTCAGCATCTGCCTGCAGTGTGTGATGTGTGCAATCTCTGAGCTCCAGTTGTCCTAGTCATTTAGCTTGTATTCAGATCATGATGATGGGTCTTATATTAAAACATGTGTCTTAATGATACAAGAACTTTGCACATTGTCCATAATGGTAGAAACCTCCAGTTCCTCTTACAGTTTATTTTCTTTGTCCCTCTCTTCTTTCATTTGTGCAAAATCACAGAATTACAGAAACATTTAGATAGGATTAAGACCCTTAAGATTATTGAGCCCAACTGTAAACGTAACGCTGCCAAGTCCACCATCAAAACATGTCTCTAAGCATCACATTTACATGTCTGAGATACCTCCAGGAGTGGTGACTGAACCACTTCCCTTGATAGCCTGTTTCAGTGCTTGTTAACCATTTTGGTGAAGATTTTTTTCTTAATATCCAATTTAAACCTCTCCTGGTGCAACTTCAGGCCATGCCATTTCCTCTTGCCCTATTGCTTGTTACTTGGGAGAAGAGATTGACTCTCCTATCACTACAACCTCCTTTCAAGTAACTACAGAGAGCAAAAAGGCTTGACCCATCTGTACATACTAGAAAGGCCCACAGAACTGCAACTTCACAATGTCAATAATTGTATGAACATGAAAGACATCTCACTTCATTTTCAATGCGCTTTAATCAAATCAAAACCTAAAGATACATATCCAGAGTTCCAGTCATTCTTGTGTATTACTTCACATTAATGCCTCACTCAGCAGTGGCAACAGATATAACACCTGATATACCAGTGCTAGGGGCAGAGTTCCCTGGATGAATACCAGGAACTAAGATCAACAAAACATACTTGGTACCTAGGAGAAATAATATTAATATTATAATAATAATATGTTTTTAGTTTTCTGTTGATCCCACAGTTCACTTAAGATGTTCTCCTTCCATATTGTAATAGCAGGCTTGAAGTAAGGATTTGGAGAGGAAGTGAGCACATATTTTATAGAGATCAAAGTCTGTTTTTCTAGCTTATTGCTAATCCTTCCAACCCATTTAGCCTTGTACTCCTTCACCTGTATTCTGTAACTAGACTAGAGACACCGTCACAGCGATCAACTTAAAATTATGAGATGCAAAGAATGCTTTAAAAGACTTATTTATTGCAACAATATATGTCTTTTTATTGTTTTATTTTTTTTTCTACTAGTTCTAAGAAGCCCCAACAAAGATTAAAATTTCCCTTTAACCGAGGGACTCCTGAAACACATCCTTACACCAAGGATAAGACATTGAGAGGCAAAATCAACTAGTACAGTAATACATAAATATGATGTCACTTTCCTTCTCAAAGTGCCATGTGCTGAAGCATTTGCAGTGGAAATCTTTGCAGTGGAAAGCTTTGCAGTAAGACTAAATCTCGTGGAAACCCTTTTGCTCTGGCAGTGTTAGAGATATTTGCATGTCTCAGTGGAATTTATCTCCTTTTTAATGGAGAAGGTGTATCAACCTGTGCTGTCCTGGAAAGAAGGCTTGTTCTGTAGACGACTTCTTTCATGCAGAAGTGCTGTGTGTGATCTAGCACCTGAAATGTGTGGCTTATAATTCTGGCATATCTGCTCTTTTATCTCTGGACACTAAAACTGATTAAATCATGTTTTTTTCTGTACTCCTCCCTGGGTCACTTGTTTAATGTATATTATGCTACTCCCCCTTTTGATACTGTGGATATTAATGAAAATGAACAATTGTATGGAATTTTGTGCTCTACAAACATGAAACCTTCTTTATTATTTTACTGAAGAGCATCACTGACATATTTCTAATCTATACAGATAAACATTATGCTTAATGCTTTTAAAGTTGGCAGTACCATGTATATGCATAAATATTTTAAGTATAGGGAAAAAACCAAACTTGGGAGTTCTGACTAAAGCCATATAATGGCCTTCTGGAACCAATATTCCAGGTTTTGTCTACAAAATAGCAGTCTATTGATCTCCAATCCTTGAAGTCTGATTTTTCCTTTGCTAAAGCAGAGATCTGTTATGGTTTATTTATAGACTTCAGGAAAACCCACAAGAATATAACTGGAGGTGAGGGAGGGTGAGGTGGGAGAAAAACGTTTTTACTTGTGAGTCTGATTCTCCCTGTTCAGATGGAAAGCAGTGTCAGTATTTGTTTATTGAAAAATAAACAAAAAAACCCCAAACAAAACAAAACCCAACACAAAAAACATACAAACCCCTGAATTTTCATACTGTGTTTGTGTAGAATAAAAGAGTAACTACAAATGAGCCAAATTTAAAGCAGTTAAAATCTATAACTTTGGTATGAACAACAACAAAATTGCTATCTTTAATGTTTACCAGACGTGGGTCTAAGGAAATCTAGGTGTGTTGTCTTCAGTTCAAAACCAATCTATTCTTTACTAGTTGCTTATGTCTGTTCTGGATTCAGGAAATATTTGGGAGTTGGACAAATGAATTCATTTGAGGCTCTTTCAGCATTCATTATAATGTAGTGCACAAATTTTATATTGACTTTTAAGCACTGATATGCTCCATAAGATATTATGGTAAAAAGAAAAGTAGCTGGTAACTAGTTTATTGTATTTATTGAAGTACTTTGTGCTTTGGCATCTGTTTTGAAAGGGTTTAAAAAGAACATTCAGCATTCTGTACCCTTTGCAGTCACAGTTTGTGTATGCACAAACACATGAATTCACATCTGTACACAGAGGTGTGTGTATATATATATATATACACACACATACACATACACACACACATATATATAGTTTTATCAAACCCAAAGACTGAATCTGCAGCAAAGCCAGGAAAAGAACTGATGTCTCTTAATTCTAATGACACTTCTTTCCTCAATGTACTACACATAATAACCTCTGGCTTAGCTTCTATTTTTGAAATTAAGCAGACAGTATTGAACAAGGTTACTCAGTATGAATTAGATCTGGTTCCCTAACATGTCCTGTCATTAGATGCTATTGCATAAATAGATAGTTGCACTTTTACCCACAAAGATGATTCAAAGTGTACAGATATTAAACACTCATGAATGCTTCATAATGAAGAGACAAGTCTGCTTTTAAAAAATTGATTGTAGCAAGATTTTTTTTCCTCCTGTTTATCTTAATAATTTTGTATTTCAGGATTCATTTCCGGATTTTGTTTAATAGATTCAGTGTTTTTGCTCAGAGATTCTCTATTTTCTTTCAAAATATGTTACAAGGTTTCTGAAGTGGTTTGGCTGATGTACCTCTAGTGTTATTTTGAAATCTGTTCTTCAACCTGCTTCAACATCTAAAGGATTCATTTGAATGTGAATACATTTACTCTAATAGGCACATTTAGCAGATAATAGGCTTGACATGATGTCCTTAAGTAGAAGATGTTCAGAGATATTTTTATTCCATTTTATTCCAAACAGATCCATTCAACATGACCTCACAAGACAGAATTTAAAAGCAACATTTTTGCCCCAGTTGAGCCTGCTTTCATAACATAGCTTGTTTTTGCTATTAATAATAATAATGCTAGTCTTTAATAAACTGTCATGGTAATAATATCTAGTCTCTGAATTGCTCTGCATATGTATTTGCAGGTAATATGTATTGCTCAGCTAATCCCGAGGTTAGATCACTTGGAATTTTTAATAATCCTTTTGGAAACTGTTCTATAAATATTACTTTTAGAAAATTGCATTTCCACAAGGTAAATATTTTATGACTATGCTACATTATCTGTCACTTTTCACTAAGATGTAAACAAGTAAAATTTTGCTTTTCCTAGTTTATTATTAATTTTGAGTTCAGCTTATGGGTAGAAATTTCTGCCACTTCATTCTGCTAATAAAAGGTTTTTACAGAATGTCTTGTCTATCCACTTGTGAAGTTGGTAAGAAATCCATCATGACCTATAGAAGACTAGGGTGTACTGTAATCAAAGCTTATTCTTTTATTACTTGTCTTATTAATCACTCCAAATAATAATTTGGTTAACTTTTTCGCCTTTCTTAATGGGATTTTAAAAGAAGCTTGGAAATTGTGTCCTTGTCCTAGGCACACAGTAATGATGGCATGTGCAGAAGATATCTAAATTTGTTTATTCACAGCTAGTGTGAGTGATGATGGCAGAGTAGCTACACAGATATTGAATAATTACCCAAAGGTCATGGGCAGGATTGTGTAGATTGATTTGAAGATTATGCCACTTTGTTATCATGATACCACTATTGGAGATAATTGGTCACAACCTACAGTAGCAAAGCAGAAAAATATTTGCAGTCTATGTTTTGTCTGTGTGAATGTGAGTCTGTGGCTGTACATCCAAATCTATCTTGTAGACCATATCTATTTAGTGAGGAAAAAAAAAAAAAGTGGTAGTTTTTTATTGCTTACTGTTTCTATTCAAAGATAAACGTACAAAAAAAAAAAAAGTTTCTTTTGAAGGGGTTTCTTGGTTTCTTTCAAATTTCTTTTCATGTCAGTTTAAAGCACAAGGTAAATTCTTACTTTAACAATTGCATTAAAAGCAACGGGAAAATGACAAGAACATAAAGATTCAACAATAGCATCTACCTAACGGAAAATTGATTACGTTGAATGATATATGAGGAGGAAGGAACACCAACGCATTCACTGAAAGAAAGGGTGTTTGGAGGATTAAATGAACAGTGCTGAACATGAAGTGACCAGACCTTCAAATGAATAATGAATATGTATGTCAAGAGTGGACTTTGTCTGAGGCATGGGGTTTATTTGGTAGCAGATAGAAAGGCTCATGTGAAGGGGTATAAGAATCTGAGTTATGAGGAATGAAAGGGTTCACCTTCCTGAACTAAGTCCTCATTCCTTTTCAGTTTCCTGCCTCTTCATGTAGAAATGGAATTATTTTAAAGAAAGAGGTGAACATGGAATTTATCTTCCAAATTCCTTTTTTAACCTTCTAATTGGTTTATATTACTGTAGTGTTTCCTAGTCCATGCACCCTTTGCTATTATTTTTATTTGGGTCTGGTGCCTTTTTCTGTTTTAAAGGCTTTTATTCCAGTTACTTTGAATTCCCTCTCTTTCCCAAGTTTTCCATCAGACCCTTCCTGAGTGGTTTGTTTCTTTGTCCTTTTTCCCTCACAGTGTTCCTTAATTGTTCTTTGCTTTTCTCCTTCAGCTTAGCTACAATTGTTCATTCCTCATCCACCCACTTACTCGCTTTGCTTTTCTCCTCATGCTAACAAGCACCCACACACATGGTTTTATTTCATTCACTGTTCTGTCTCTTTCCGATTCGACTCAGTCACCCACTAATTCATGCCTTTTTCTGCCTCACACTTGAAGTTACTCATTCACTTCATTTTAGGAATCTAGGGGAAATGTAAAGAGAGTAAATGTAAAAAGGAAGCATAAGAGTGAGAGTGTGAAGAAAGACATGGGCTGTGAAATGGGTAGAAGTGAACTGCTAAGAGATGGTCAAAGAGAAAAGGAAATCTGCCAGAGTGAGAATTCTGGAAAGCAGTGACATTGGGCTGAGTGTGTTTAGGGGAGCAGATGGTGGAAAAAAAGATCTTTGGAGATGGATAGATGGAGGAGAAAACTGCTGAACTTCAGTCTTCTCTGGGATGAACATGATGTGTGAATTCAGTGTAGCTGAGCACATTCAAAGGACTTTATTCCAAAAGTGATGACTGAATTCTAGCTATTTGCCTCAGAATTTATTTATTTATGGGTGTATGTTCCCCTGGAGCAGAACTGAAACATACTGCACTGTATTAGAACACTGAATGAGAATTCCCCAATTTCACTGCAGTTTGAACTTATATACTATAGACTTCATGTCTTATTTTATCTCAAGAGTTTTCTTCTCATAGACAAGCAGACTTGGAAGTTTGCATCTTGCATGCTAGAAAAGTATATATAATGGCCAAATATAGATAAAACTCAAACATGTCCCATGGAACACACAGAAAAGTGCAGTAAAATACTTTCAAGTAGTGAGCATTAAATAAATGCAAATTACATGTATCCTCTAAATGTGTAGTATAAATAGACAAGAAGGATAAAATTGTCTTTATAGGTAACATGCTGTGCAAAATTTCACTGAGCTGATGGGCATTAGCATGTCTAGGTAATATTTAAAATTTATCAAGTAATCCTACAGCTGCTAAAGCATAAATGTATTTTAAATGAGTCTTTTCAAAAGCTACGTGGTTTTATATTCAACATTAATTTGCAGAATGGAGAGTACTGCAGGAAAAGCTGCGTCCACGAGATGGCAGAATTCCCATTCAATTCCCTCGGACCTTTTTAACAGAGCTGCACACGGAATTTCAAAAATTACCCTGAACTTTGTGTGTTTCGGCAGATGTAATATGGCACTTCTGATCCAAATTTCCATTTAATTTTGCAAAACACGGGAATTTATGAGGACTGTTTATGTGTTTCAGATGTGTTTTGTATTTTTAAGCCATTCTACTTTCTGTCACTCGTAATACTGCCATTTTCCTGACACATGTATTAACCTATTTGCAGGTTGGCAATTCTATAGTTTTTTGGTATGAGAATCATAACATTGTATGTTTCTGTTATAACTCACCTTCTTGGTTCATACAAATATGCAGAAATCTCAGTTTTCATCTAAAATAGTTTTTTCTAGCCCTGAGTACTATGGGGGGAAACACTTGGAAATCTGGTTGGTAAACTAAAGCACAAAGTAGAATGATCCACATAGTTATGATTTAAAAAAAAAAAAAAGTTTTCAAAGGTAGTCAGTTTTTTGGTGACCTGACTCATAAGCTTTTTTTTCTTATAATGGCATGACTTTAAGTTGTTACTATCATCAGAGTTTTTTGACATCCAGTGAATTTTGAAACCTCCCCAAGTACATTTTTAGAACATACAGAAATATTCCTGCATCTTATTTAACTTAAAAAAAGAACTACAAGTGAGAATGCACTGGTTATGAGTCTTCTTCCTGTGAATATAGGGGGTATATTTCTCATTGCAAGGAGGAAACACATTCAGTTACACAATAAAGACAATTACTCTGGAAATCCATTGCCTGGAGAATTCTAAAATATTGAATTTTAAGAATTTACACTATTTTTTTTTGTCTTATGAAATGACATTGTTGATACCCAGGTGGTTTTAGACAGTGGACAGACACATCACTAAGCTGATAAAATTCCATGGCTCATATATTAATTTATTTTTTTAATGCATCCAGAGTGCACAATTATGTCATAATCTCAATGCATTTTAATAAACTGCAAAGAATGAGAGCCATATGTCAGGCTGATTAGCATAAATGACACACCAACACCTCTATAAAGACAAATTCCCCAGTGTAAACTATTCAAACTGAATACAACGTCCTTTGGTGCACTATAGAGTAACTCCACTGTGTTCATGTTTTAATGCAGATGCCATGAAAATGACAGTACCTGCTTTTGGCTTTGTCCTTTCCACGTACTGTTATTTTATGCTTCATATGTGCAAAACTTCATGTAGTTGAAGAATATATAAAAACGACCCTTGTAACAAGCTGTGAGTCAACACCATCTTCATAGTTCTGACTAGTCATTGGAACCTAGCATATATAAAATAACTACACTAACCTCTTAGCTCGAACTTTAAACCAGACAATGACACTGGACTCAGAACCTTACTAAACAAGTGTGATCATTTTGTTCTATTAGTTCATCCTGTGAAAAGAGGTTTCCATTAACACTTAGCTAGCAAGTCAGTGCCAAGGAGCACAAAACACAGCTGAGTTCACTTGTAGCCACTGCTGATTCACCTTTTTGTACACACGTTGTAGTAGTATCATTAGTTTCAATTGTTTGTCAGTGGCAGTGTTAGTTCCTCTATAGATGCCAGTGTTTACTACAGTGCTATCTAAGATGCTGGTTCTGGGGTTTTTTTTATAGCACTAAAAATGCAAAACAAGTTTTTTTTTCCAGACATGTCTCTTAGAAAACCCCTCAGTGTCTGCATGCAATCAGAACAAACTCTTTGGTCTGTGACTGATGAATTAATCATTATTTTTAATGTTTTTTTTAAAGGTATATTGCTGGAATATTTTAGAATGGGAGTTTCAGTAACTGATAGATGCGAAGAATCATCAGTAAACCAGGGGCTGAGCTGCAACAGGTAAGAAAATGGTTTTGTTTAATATCTTTTATGAAAAGTGGACTTTTGTGATGTAGGCCTATTTTTTTTCAGTCACAGAAATACAGAACTGCACTGCTTTCAGAAACAGTCATAGAGAGATGTATCAAAGTACATGTCTAGGTATGTGTACAGACTACCTTTGAATTGTAGTTTTCCTTACAGTACTTCTTAGGATTTCCAATTAAATTAGAATCAGAAAAAAAAGAGGAATGTGACTGTTAGAGGTACATGGTGTTCTCCAACCTAAACAGATCTATGAACATCCTCACTTTCTTTCACACAGTGAGATTTTAACCTCTCTTTTTTTCTTCTTTTTTTTTCTTTGCTTTCCACACCACTAATCCAAAATATGGTTAGTCAGAATAATGAACTGATCTGAGATGTTCCTCAAGAAACTTGTTCATTCCTAAGTAAATTAATGGCATGGACAACTGCTTTAAAAGAATGTTAATTCTCAATTTAATTATCTGCTGAAGAAAGTTGTACTTTATTTAAATTGACATGTGGAAATCAAAAGTTTATGAGCCTGTGTAGGTCATTCTTGTTGCTAATCTTGTGTATTTGCTTCTGTTCTCTCAGTGGAAAGAGTATTTACAGAATGTTTTTCTGGGAAGAGTAGAAAATTCAGGGACACTTGGAAATGAATATTATATTAAACTTCATGATTTAAAACACTGTTTCCAAAGGGATAGCCAGAGTTTGCATGTAATAGCTGTGTTCTGATTCTCTGTGATGGCAGTTGCTGTATTTCTAGCAAAGTATGTAAGGATAAGAGAAAGATTTCACTAGGTAACTGGTGATAGGCATGAAGATACCTGCATTGCCTTTTTCAAACTGCAGCAAGAAGGTGCAGGAAGATCAGGGACAAAAGCTTTAGTGTACAAGAGGAGCCATTCCAGAACAGACTAACAGCTTTCTTATGCTATTATTCCATCTGACAATGGCCTTTACCAGATGCTTTAGAGGCAAGTGCAAGAAACCCTGCAGTGAGCACTTATGAAATATTCTGCCCGTAGAGGAAATTTCTTGTTAATCTCTGTCAGTGATGATTGGTTTACATCCTAGAGCATGATGACTTTAAGGTTAAGTATAAAATAACTTTAGGACTAGTACAACTTGTACTACTGTAAAAGAAGCTGTTTTTTCCAGAGGTACTTTAGTTTTATAATGTGATAACAGGCATGGGCCAAATGATGTTAAGCAAATTCCTTATAATGTTTTGGCATTTATTGTAGAGGCTGGATAATGAAGGAGATCAGGGATAAAAACTAGAAATTAAGTCTATGAGATTTACAAAGAATTGATGAAAATTGGCATGTATTTATTTTATGAATTTTTGCTTTCTTACATTTAATGGTAATATGGAAAATCTTAAATTATACTGCTAGAAAACTCTATGAAGTCTTTAACCTGGTATGTGACTCTAGACGATTATTTCAAAGAAAAAAAATTAAGCTTTAATAAACACATTTTAATACAAAATATTAAAATACTAGCTTTTGCACTGAAAATGCTTTCTTTTCTCTGGCTACGTTGCAAACTTATTGTGAAATCATTGTTTGACTATTCCATCTAGTCAAAAGATATTCTACAGGCAAAGTTTGATTTTCTCTTTCTAAAAGAAGCGAAAAAAAAAAAAAATAATTCAAGCTTACTTCTCATATCATGAAGGGGCAAAAAGGCAACATCCAAATATATTTCCCTCCCTTTAAAATATGATTGAATAAAGACAAAGTGATGCCTTTTTATTTTTGAATCATTCACAGGCTATTTTAATTTTTATTACATTTGTGGTTAAAAAAAACCCAACAACCTTTAAATAATTTAGAATGTCTCATCTAAATAGGGTCACAAGAAGATCTCTCCTACATCTAGCAGTGCTGAATGAGGATGTTACTTTGCTCAGCTCTCCAAACACATAATCCGCCAGCTGCAAGTTGCTGTTCCCACAGCTCTGCTGGACAAAGGAGTCTGAGAGCTTTGCCTTATCCACTTCAGGCAAAGTCAATTCTCTTTTCAAACTGCCTTCCCTGGCTGTTTAATACTACCACGACTCCATATGGAGTTCTCATATGACCCATTCTGCCAACAAGCTGCAGAACTGGCAGCCTCTTGGGAGGAGAGTGGAAGAAACTCTTCGGGATGCTAATATCTTCAATTGGCATTGCTCTGTGCTAGCTGAACATTCACAGTCTACAAATGAGCTCTTTATGAGCACTCTGCTAAGATCATTGCCATTCTTATCCTTGTGGTTTTTGTGCATTGCTTGTGAAATTTCCATCTCCTTGCTAGCTTGGCTATCTTGCTGGATAACTTGAACTTAATTCACTGTCATATACTCCAGGTTCTGCATATCCCCAGTGCAGGTTTCACCCTAAAAATTGTTCTGTGTGCCAAAGGAGAAAAAAAAAGAGAGAAGACAAACAGCTAATGAATCAAATAATCAAAAATTGTTTATGACTGCAAAATAGTTGAAATTATTCTTTCTACTCCCTGTAGATTCAGGCTTTTTCTGAGGTGGCATAACAATATACAGAAACTAGATCAGGTAGTAAAAAGCCCTTAGTATTTTTATTCATGGAGATTTTTTTTTTTCTCTGCTTTATAATACTTTATATGTCACTTATATGCTTGAAAGAATTGTAGAGGAAGGTGCAGGTTAGGTAACACAATGTCTGATATAATGAAATGGTTTCCCCAAGGATATCCACTGTTCAGAAAGACTTCCTAGGAATTTTGCCATATGTAATAATCATACTGCAGGTTATTTGTAGATAGTTTGTATCTGTGGGAAGATCAGTTATCCAAGTAGCCAAAAGCACTTCTTGAAAGTCTGATGTACACAAGCATGCACACATGATATCTACTCCCATGTTATGTGAGAGGAAAGACAAAATGTTAAATAGAAAATAGACATCAATAGGCAGTTTATGTGCTGTTTTGCAAAAGCTCTTCTGAGGGAAGCTTGGTTACTGAGAGTATGACGACTCTAGTAATTGCTGTATTGGGCATGAATCTGCTGCTTCTCCCAGGGAAATGTGATTTTATTTTAAAAATTACTTTTATCAAAGTCTTACATTAATAAAAATCAGAAGGTCACCTAACAAAACATAGAGAGTGGTCTTCATAGAAAGAAGATCCTGTCAAGACTGAAGTGGTCTTACTGGAATATTCAACCTGTATTAAGACACAGTATTTTTTTATCACCTTATTGTATTTGACTTCTTTGTTGACACCTTTATCTCCCTCATTTGGTTTACTTTTTCATGACATGTAGCATTTCAAAAGTGTGTCTCATCAGTAGGAAGATGTACTTGAACAAATGCAGGATAAAAAATAATGACATTATGTGTTATCAACAGATCCTTTATGTTATATTAAGTCCTGTTAGCATGAAGAGCTAATTCAGCATTTTTTCAGTGATATAAAATTTGTTTTATTTTTCCTTTTTTTCTAGAATGTAGATGCTGTGTCTTCTATAGAGAAAAAAAACTTTGAGAACTGTCCTTAGGTTAACTATCACTGGGTTAAGTAGTTGGGAGGGGCTGAAGATGGGAGGGGCACAGGTGGAATAAACTGAACCAGCCCATGGGTTATTTGATACCATACTGACTTTGTGGTGGTTTTTAAGTTGCTTCAGAGCAGCTGGAGCAGGGAAATTTGGTGTCTTGGGCATAGGTACATTTTTTCCTGATTTCTATTATTCCCTTTGTATATAATTTCATTAGTACTTTTGCTATTTTTGTTGTTTTCTTGTCTCTTTGTGTCATTTTAGTAAACTGTCCTTATCTCAACTCCTGGGGTCTCTCTTCTTCCTTCCAACTCTCCTTCCCATCCCACATGAAGAAGGAAGGTGAGGGAAGTGGTGGGTGAGCAGCTGTGTGGTGTTTAGCAGCCCGCAGAGGTTAAACCACAACAGGAACACAAGATAAATTAGCATGAATTTATTAGAGGTAAGGCAGCCACTACTTGCTGAAGTTCTGCTTCTAGTTTTTGATAACATAGGGATAAATGAAATGAGATTTTTTGTCTTTTTTCTTGTTCATGGCAATCAATATAACCAGAACAGACAATTTACAGTATTTGTGTATTTCTTTAATGGTTAGGGAAAATAATCAGAATGAGTGAATGGAGTAAAATTGTTTATATTGGGTCTGGTTACCAACAGACTTTTTCACTTTGATCATAAAAATCATTTGCTGTCATACTCAGGTGTAGATTTTAATTTTGAAGTTTTCAGTTTCAGCAAAGTAAAATTAGTACCTCTAAGTAGGAGGAGTTTGTCTAACATATGGCATGACTTGGACTTGCTTTATGGAGTTTCTTGCTGTGGCAGAAGATGCTCTGAATCAATTTCTATTTACAGGAATACTTTCACTGTTTCAGTGGTTCCTGCTGATCATGTGTACGAGCAACAATAGATCTGACTCAACTGGACACTGAAGTGAACTGTTTTCCATTTGTGTTTTTTGCTGCTGTGATTACACTGGTTTTAAAGGATATAAAGTGCTTCTTAGAGACACTTGCTGGAGATGATGCATTAAATATGCATTAAAAAATGATTCTACAAACTAGTATTTCTTTGCATTGGACTCTCTCCTGGCAATACATCAGTATAGGGTGTAGTTCTTGTAAAGATTTGAAAGGTGTTTTTTCCACCTTGCCACTATAATTAGAAACTACTAACAAAGATTGTAGGGGGTTTCACTTGCATGCCATTTGTACACATATAACTTTGCTGCTCAAAATACAGTGACTTTAGAGGGATGTGGGCTCTGGATTATTTGTTCTTTTGCCCCCCAGTTAGTAGCAGAGCCTTGAAAATAAGGAACAACCCATATGTCTTTTTGGACACCAGTGTCTGAAGTCCAGAAAACAAAGAATTGATGTAGATAATGTTTAATTTCTATAGTAGATAAGAACAATTAAATGAATAAAAGGATTCAAGATTATAAATAAATTAATACCAGTGCATTGCCACATAAAGCAACTTTAAGTGATCCAAGAAACAGTTTTCAGTTCAGCACAGATCACAAAGCAGAGCTGCAATGTACTCTTAGTGTGTATTGCTAAATAGAAAAGTCACTGTGCAATAATGTAGACTGGAATTTCCTGGCATCTTTCACTTGAGAACAACCAGGTAAGCAATAGGAGTTTTATTTCTAGTCAGTGCATCAGTGCTGCTTGGGATAATAATTTCCTTCAGATGTCCCACATTGTCAGGTTTGTGTTGATTTAAGAGCTCTGATGTGCTTCTCAAACAAGAGTTGTTATAGCATTCTTCTGGGAAAAAATACACTCAAACCATCTGGGTAACAATACTGGTATTAACCATGTGATTGAATATAAAAGGATGAATTTTAACAGATATTTTTAGGCTAATGTCAATAAGTTACATCCTTATTAAGTACAAGTGATGTAGTTCCACAATGTGAATTATTTCTGATTTGTATCAACTGAATATTGGCTCATGCTATGAAATTCTACTCTGGTATAAGATAGCTTTATCCTATCACCACAGAAAAACCTTGGGAACCATACACTTTTGTAATGTTTGTTGCTAAACAAGTACTGGTAAAGTGTATTGAAATTCATACTAATAGTGGTCTTCTTTGAAATTTATGCAAATTAACTGTGAATTTCATGAATTGTAACCTCTCTTGAGAAATCTGGGGAAGCCTAATAATACCAGGTGTCAGTAACAGCTTTTTTTTTGTAAAGGCCAGCTGATGAGCTTTATAGATTTATTCTTGAATGCAAACATAACAATTCATTGAACTTGAGAGAAATACCTAATGAGGTCCTAATAAGGAACAACTGTTTACTGTCAGCTCATAAAGCATGTGAATACAATATTCCTGAAAATTCAGGAGCTGGGGGCTGCTACTTGAGAGCAGCTGTGTCGTTAAACTCAAGCTTATCAGCTGAAACTGCATTGTCATAAACCAAGGAGTCAGTGTCTGGAGATGCACCTAGAAGCAGATTGCGGAAAAGTGCAGGTTCCAGGCTACAGGGGCAGTGATCCCTATTTAGTACAGATTGTTACATAAAGGTGTCTTGAGACTGCCATCACTGATGATGTTTTCTGCAAGTTATGACAGATGTTTAATTTGGGTAAAACACTGCTTTACCAATCATCTATAGTATTGTTCTTATTTCAGTAAGTTTACTTCTTACCAAGTGATTACCTCAACTATCAAAGGCAAACCTCCTGTGAAACAAAGTGATGGGCATGAATATAAAAACACATACAAAGATTTAAGTTGACCAATATTCTCTCACTGGGTAATAGCTAAAGCTTTGGGAGAGAATAGCAGAACAGGGAAAGAAGAAAGTATGTTTTTTCCTGCTATTCTTGTCAAACCATAGCTCGGGAACTTAGAGAGTGGGAAACTTTTTGTGTGTGTTATATAATAGCCTTTTTGCATGTATGGGTTATGTAATAGCCCTTGATTTTTTTTCCTCCATAAGTTTTACTAATTGCTTGTTAACACAGCTAAGCTTTTGACATCTCCAACATCCCGTAGCTATGACTTCTACAGTTTAATTATGTGCTTTATGAAAAGTGTTTCCTTTTGTTTTCTTTAAGCCTGGCACTCGATAACTAAGGCTCCCAAGTTCCTTCAGTTGGGAACCAGTTCTCTGTGTACTTTCTTTATTCCAGTCAATATTTTACAGGATTTCATCATAATAATCTCATGGGTGTTTCTTTTCCACCTAGTCTTTTTTTCATCTCTCCTTGTTATTTAAGAACTTTTTATTATACTAGCTACACTTTTCTGAATCTTCTCTGGTTCCCAGGAGTCCATTTTCAGATGTGGGGAAGTAGAACTGCATTCAGTATTCAAGAAGATTTATTCTGTATTCCTTTTCCATTTCTGCTTCTTTCATGATTCTCATGGGTTTGAGCTGAAGTTTGTATAGATGTGTACATAAAGACTCCCCAAACTCTGCTTTGAGCAGCCATAGATAATTTAGATTCATCATGGTAATAGTTGTTCTGTATTAATGGATGTCAATATTTGTGAGATATTTTCTTGTCCAGGTAATCATTATTATGATAACCTTCTGTAGTTTGTTACAGTGGTCTTTTGTTTTCATAACTCTAAACAATTTAGTGTTGTCAGCAAAATTTGTCACCAGTATCCCTGGATCCTGCATATAAACTCTGAATAGAAGAGAGATCCACATGTCCTGAAGTGCCATGTCTTCATGTTTTCTGAACACCTCCAGGGATGCTGACTCCATCACTTCCCTGGGCTGTCTATTCCAATGCCTAATGACCTTTTTAGCATAGATTTTTTTTTCCTAATGTCTAATCTAAACCTCCCTTGGCACAACTTAAGCCTATTACCTCTCATCATATCACTAATTACTTGGGAGAAGACACCAACACCTAGCTCACTACATCCTTCTTTCAGCTAGTTGTAGAAAGTAATAAGGTCTCTGCTCAACCTTCTCTTATCCAGACTAAACAATGTCTGTTCCCTCAGCTGCTGCTTGTAAAACATGCTCACTGGAACCCTCACCAGCTTTGCCTTTCCCTCCAGCATCTCAATGTCTTTCTTATACTATGGTACCCAAAACAGAACACAATGCTCAAGTTGTGGCCTCACCAGTGCTGAGTACAGGAGCATGATCAATTCCCTACTCCTCCTGAACAAGCTATTTTTAATACAGGGCAGGGTGATGTTGGCTTTCTTGGACCCCTGGGCACACTGGCACTCTTGGCACTGAGATCAGTTTCAGTAGCATTAATCATCTGGTGACTTAATATTTGGGTTTCTTTTACTCATAGGTTAATATCATGTCATTGAGGTGATAAGTTACTATTAATTTCGTTGATTTGTTCTAAGAATTTTTTTACTAAATGTCGAATTCCGGACAATTCCTACAATTCTCCTTCTATAGAATAGGTTCTTATGTGGAAACCAGTCTAATCTCTTCCATAGAACACACCAATGTGAAGAATTAATATAGCTTTCAGCTTTGGCCTTATCATATTTTACAGCTTCTCATTTATCTATTGGTCCTACAGAGTTTTTGGCAGACTGCCTGCATTTGGTGCTGAAAAGATTTAATTATTATGTTTTTGCTTTGTTTATAAAAATATCCTGAAAATATTTTTAGATTTTTATTATTATTTTATATTTCGCTTTCTAGACTTGTACTCTTCTCTACTTTCTACATCTGCATAAAAAAAAATCTGAAAGTTGTCTTTATAATAGCAACTATTTAATAAATAGTATTTTAAAAATTCTATAGCTGTGGATGTTGGTTTTTTTGTTTGTTTTTGTTAGTGTTGTTTTGTTTTTAAATGGTGTCTTCTGTTGTTTTTATTAATAATGTTATGTGAATAACTATTTTCTATTGACAAATAGGAGAGTAACACATTATTTCCTAGATCTGTATTATAAGTGTACTCAAGGTATACATATAGTTGTATGGACAGTCCTTAACTTCGAGAGTGTGTTTGAATTTAAGTTTTGTTTTACTTCTGCTGGAACTACACAGGGGTATTTCTGCATTTTCTCTCTTTGGAGGCACAAAATTAATGCCAGATGCCAGAACTGTTGATTTGGAGATACAACCTAAGGACACAGTTTTATAATAATTGTTGTAATCATGCCAAAAGCTGAATTTAGTTTTATAAGAAATGTACTTCCAAGTAATTATACATAACCAGATGCCAAATGAAGGTTCTTCACTTTAGGGTGCTATTTTAATCTGATGAAGTAAAATCAAGCATATGATTTTATTACTATTTCAAAGAAGATCTGTTTATGGTTTTGCAATTTATATTATTTAAATGGTTTGGAGATCTATTAGTTTTCTGTACTGTTTTCTTGTCCTGTAGGCCATGTGTAAGAAAGATTATTATTGATATAAGTAACAACACAAATGAGTACAAAAAACCCTAGTGTTCTTATTCATGCAACCTCTGGCAACATGAAATAGAGAGCACAGTGCCACTGCCATAGCAATGAATATCTTCAAAATGTTCTGCTTCATTTCCTATTCATTACCCAAATTAAATACTTTTTACATAAATGGAGCACAATCATTACTAACTGCGGTGACAATTCCAATGTCCTTGTTGGAAACTTCCTGCAGACCAAGTCTGGCACATCTGGACACTCTTCCACTTCTTGGAGATGAAAAAAACCCCACTTTTCAGATACTGAAATCTGCTCAATTTTACTATTTCCATGATAATTTAAGTGTCCACCATTCTCTGTAATTGCCCAGAGGGAAGCAGGCACTGCAGCAAGATATATGCAGAAAATCATTCTGCAAGCCTTGCTATTACTATGGACTAGGACAAAGGCAATTACACGTTTTGTATATCACTAGCATAACTCAGAAAAATATATTTTAATTCACTGGAATTTAAATAGGCAGCTATTTTCTAGCTACAGAACTAAATCCAATTGGAGATGTGGAGAATTTATCAGTGCATCCAAATCTAAGATGTGAACATACAGCTTGATACTTAGGCTCCAGAGTGCTGTCTAGTTACTGCAGAAATTTTTTCCATCTTTACTAGCTCCCTGCTTTCCTCCATAAAAATGTATTAGAAACAAGGGTGGGTTTGAAGGACAACAGATTGAGTAGTTTGACAATCAAATGGCAGGCACAGAGCTGTAAGAAAAGGGAAGTAAAGTTCCATTTCTTCTTATGGTGCTAATGCACCTTGGACCATTACTAACTGGGCTATTCCTTTAGGCTGAATCAAAATTTGACTGATTTCAGTGTGTCTGCAATGGCAGCTGCACTGTGCAAAATACTATTTGTTTTGCATATCCAGTTTGTTAAAATGTACTTACTAAGGAGTGCTTCTTCTTTTTCTGTTCCCTCTGTTTCCTGTATATGACAAAAGAATTTTAGGTTTCTGTCTCATTTTTCTGAAATTTATCATCACTGTCTGCATTATATAGGAAAATACTTTCTATTAAAATAAGAGAATGTCAATTTTTAAAAAATTGGTTTAAAGGATAAAGTAGTATTTCCAAGGGGAGGGGGGAAGTGCTGCTTTCTTCTAGTTTACTCACTATATAAAAAAAAATAAGAGAGAATGTTTTCAGTCTTCTTACCTTTCAGACTTCTTCCAGATGGCCAAGGAATTATCATATTCCAATGTTTTCTTCAGTCATTACCTCTTGTGTTGTTTCCTTGGCAGTTTGAAAAACCTCCTTCATACCATAACATCTCTTCATTTGTCTGAATTAGCAGTCATTTTTAGTTGATGAGAACAATGAGTAGCAGAGAGGTTGATGTAGGCTTACTGATTGTGGTATGTTTAAAATAAAAATAGTTTTGTTTTTTAAGCTGCCTGGAAAGTTGAGCTTATTATATATAATTTCATCAGTTAATGGAATAATGCAGAAATGCTCACCAAAAGACTGTTAATTGATATGTAATTTATGGTAATACCAGGCCTAATGATACCTTCTTTTGATATTAATTCCAGTATGATATTCTTTGATAACACTGCAATTGCTATACAAGTTAGCACATTGTCCTGACCATGTCAGCATATTTTCTTCCAGCCTTAGCTGAAGATTGTGTATGTGGACTTGAAGCTGACTTGCTGTTTGTGAGATGACAAATTAAAATAGAGTGTGAACATTGTTGTATCCATTTCTGATTCCTTCAGAACCTCTCTTTGGACATCTGCAAGTATGGTTCTTGACTCACTGATATAATTTGACTTTACATTTTGTTTTACTGCATGTTAAGATTGATCCTCCAGAAAACCGAGGTGTTTAAGAAAACATTTGTGCCATTTTTCACAGTAAGATCAGCACACGAAGGGAAGAGAAGGTCCATAGATACATAGATAACATCTATATAGAAAGTCCTGAGAGCAGTGAGTTGATTCTTCAAATTTGAAGTGGCTTCCAGGTTTTCTCAGAGGAAAACACTAGAGTTGGAATACAAATGAAGTGCTCTCTATACAATTCTGAGCTATGCAATAACTAGACATGCCAGAGGATCAGGACTAGTACATGAACAAATATTTCTGCAGGGTTTTGTTTTTTGGTATATGGAAGTAATAAATAATCAGTCATAAATAATGAATCTTGTAAATTGTACCTAATGATTTGAGACCCAGATCTGACGGATTCTTGCTAAGTGTTTTTTCATTCACATTTTTAGTGAATCATATGGTCAGAGCTGCCCAGGGAGTTTATGGAGTTTCCTTCTCTGGAGACATTCAAAACCCACCTGAACATGTTCCTGTGTGACCTGATCTAGGTGATCCTGCTCTGGCAGGGGGTTGGACTAGATGATCTTTCGAGGTCCCTTCCAACTCTGAATATTCTGTGATTCTGTGATCAGAGCATTGACTTAATGCTATAGAATGTGCTTGTAGTTTTGCCAAAAATGCCACATGCCATTTTTCTTTAGATTCCAGGTTATTTATTATGTGTTGGAAGTATAACTTTTCCCCTTTATCATGTATTGTTAAAGTAATAAGTCACTATGAAAGAAAAACATAGTTATTAAACACTGGGGGGAAAAAAACACCCCTTTCAATCTGTAGTTATACTAATACTTTTGCTTTTATTATCTATTCATGCAGTAGCATGATTATTGTGTTTATCAATGTGGTAAAGATAACTTCCAATGGCCAATAGATTCTTGATAACTTTCTTCTTCTAGGTTTAGCTGTTTTAAACTTTTAATGTCTGTAAACTGATAATACCTTAATATTTCTTTAATTTTGATGGTGTTAGTGGATTTACTATCATTGAGAAGTAAATGTGGCAAATATACTAATGTAATACATTTGCTAATATTAGTGTCTGTTGATATTTTCCATGATTGCTGGATTAAATTTGAAAAATAAAACTCTTTGCAAACAGTACAAGAACTAAACAGCTGTGACTGTTTCTAAGAATGATCACTGCGTGGTGCACTGTTATTACTCCTGTAATGCTAATCATGTGTCTGTCCAGACTGGGAGACTTCAACTGTGCTCCTCTTTTTGGATTTCATGCTCATTTCTCTTCCCAACACATAACTGGGCTGTGGCCATGTGTGCACCTTTGCTGAGAATTTAGGAATAATCAGTTGCTTCAGTTTTGATCACTTCTATTTTAAAATATGTTCTAAAGAGCAGCAGTAAATTAAATTTTAATTTAAGTATAACTTAAAATGGCTTCAGGCTAAAGAGTTTAATCTTCCAGTAAGATACAGATAAATAATATTGACACAGTTAATAATGGTTTTAAACCTAAATTGGAACTTTGTCCTGGGCCTGGAGTTAAATACAGCTCAAATGCAGTTCACTCTCATTTATAATGGCTAGTTAAACATTTTTATTTTATTCTGAAGACACATCTTGTAACATGTTTAATATAAGTACATCTTGGCCTGCAGTACTGGTCAGAAAGCAACTGCTGTTGGCAGTTACTTCATTTCTAATGTGCAGTAACACAGCAGAAGCAATTCATTGAATCACAGAAGTAGCTTCAGGGAGCCCCATAGGCCATAGAACTAATTTCAGCCTGTGAGTAAATAAAAGATGTGAGAATACAGTTCCCACTTTCTCAGTGGAATCAGAATGACAAGGTCAATAGACACGGATTACTGAACTGTACACATTTACAATATTGGTACTTGTACCACATAGAGTATAAATATACAAATCCTTCCCAGCCTGTCAGCCTGAGAATTATGTTGTTTACAAAACAGTGATACAATGCTTCAGAGAAAAGCAGGATCGTTTGCTTTTGTTTTAATATGCAAATAATTATCATGATTCAAATGAACTAATTTTGGAATATATCCTGGTAATGGCTATTTGTTTTCTGTTTCGGCATGAGAAAAATATCAGGATCTGTGGTAAAGTTAACAGTATGAAAGTAAGGTATAAAATATTCTACCCCATGCCCAAGGACCTCAGGAAATGAAATTATTTTGGTTTGGTTTTGGTTTGTTTTTTTTTTTTTGGTTTTTTTATTTTTGTTTGTTTGTTTGTTTTTTTGTTTTTAATTCTTATGCCAGTTGCTGTCTGAGTTATGATTTTAACTTGATTGTGTAGCAGCATTTTCTTTGATGCTCATTTTCCAGGTATACGATTAGAATATATAGATATTTTTTCTTACAATGTAAGACTTTTAATATTCTGAGGATGTATTTTGTAACAGCAATTCTAATATAATACAGCTGGAGCCACCAGGCTTGCAGTTGGCCTGAATTTTTTTATAATCTTGTTCTGTTCCTCCATCAGTGAGTCTTTTCTCTTTGGTGAGAGAACAGTCCTCTTCACAGCTCCCAAACAAAGAGAAAACCTTTCTTCCCAGGAAAAAAAAAAAAAAGAAGAAAAAGGCAAAAGCCATTCAGACTAATTAATTCATACAATCCTTGCATAATTACTGGCAGTGATTTCTGTTTCTAATTTATGTGGGCAATTAATAGACACAACTCTACTGTCTCCTCCCTTGCTCCACCTATCTTTCTATCTGTTTAGACACTGAAAGCTGTGCAAAGTCAGACAACAATGAAATCAAGAAATTAGACTGTAATGAGCTACAACCTCTACACTTGACCTATATTGCCTAAATGCTTCATAATGTCATTTAATTGCAATTTCTCTGATGAAAAGTTGTGATAGGATTACTTATTAGCATTTACTATCTTGGAAATCTATCTTTAGAGCTTATGAGACACTCGAACTGTGCAAACTTTTACATAAATCATACATTGTGCATCCTCAATTGACTTAATAATTAACATTTTCCTCCTGCCTCACTGGATAAAGATTCTCTGCAGCTTAGTAAAGCTCATGAAGTGAGAGGAGCAGTTGTCTGTATGATGTCTGCCTGATTTACTGAAGAAATGGGTAGATTTGCCATGACTGAAGGAGAAAGCTAGTGGAACAGAAAGGAAATATTCTCAATTGAAGCAAATGAATGTGCTGTTGTGAAAAAAGCAAATTCTAACTATGTCTGAACTTTTGCAGTGTTGAGTGGGCCAACTAAACCAAAATTCTCACATTGACATTCTTTTTCTGTAACATATTTCTTTCTTGTACTCCCCAGTATAGCTAAGTCCAAGGGGCTTCTATCTTAAAAATATATGGTACTATCTAAGGTTCAGTAGTGTGAGAAAATCAGGTATAGCTATATTAGAATGGACTTTTGATGTAATAGATGCTTTTATCTTACATTTTCTCTATTTAATTGGAGAGTATAATCCTCTTTTTTTTCCACAGAATTGTGCAACAATACATTAATTAAGGTTTGGAAATTATTCAGATTCTGGAGTACAGGGACCCTGACTGAAAAGCCCCTGGGAAAATGAGTGATTTGGTCCACAAGGAGGATTTGAATACTGTCCAATAAATAAGTCCTATAGATAGATATTGAAAAGCACAGAGAAAGTGCTGAAGAACTGCATGCCGAGTAACCACTATCTCTCTGCCATTCCATGCAAAACAGTATATGATTCCAATCCATAAGCAATATAATTGCTTTGCTGCTTGCAAATAAGGATGTGTATAAGTGAGTTTGTGTGAAAATCTAAATTCATGACAATTGGATAATTTTTTAGATTTTTGTGAAGACAAGAAACAGAAATTTTAACAGAACTATTAGAGCTAGAAAGGCAGAAACCAACTGAAGTATTGTCAGTATTGAACTGTGAATTACAAAAACTACAAATGCTTTGAATTTTTCTTCCCAGATTATTATGGTTATGAGATAATGATTACTTTTTGGGTTTGTTTTGACTTTTTTGTTGATTTGTTTAATTTTTCTCCTCTCTTCTCCTCTCCTCTCGTCTCCTCTCCTCTCTCTTCCTGTTCATTATAGGATATAATGCTTGTAAAGAATTTGTACCAGAATTTCCTAACAAATAATAATTTAGTCATTAAACCTAACCTGCACATTTGAATGTCACATGTGAAGTCAGTGCTTGTTGGCTTGATAATGAGCCATTGTTATCAGTAAAAGAGAAAGTTTAATAGTGTTTTTTAAAAGTGTTCCTAAACTCTTAAGTTATGGTGGTGTCAATACTGTTGCTGGAGTTACAGGATGGATTTTCAATACACCATATTTTAAAAATGAAAACCAATGTATATTTGTAAGTAGAGATACATCCAAAGTCCAGCAGAGCTTCCCCAAGATGATAGAGTCAAAAAATGACACTGTTAGAGGAGGTTGTCCTCTGCCCTTAAGCGTACACGGAGTGAAGATGTCAACTCACATTCTGCCTTATCTGTGACTCCAGATACGGAACCACAGCGCTATGGCTAGGCTTTCAGACTCTGTTTTTATAAAAGTGTCAACTTTTGTTTCAAATGCACCAGTTCTTATTTTTTTGCTTTCCCATTCACCCATAATAGTTCACCAGTCAGTTTAAGAAAAAACAGTTTTAAGAATTCATGCCTTGGTGATATGAACACCTGAGCTCCCTTGTGTGTTTCAGTGCAGGAGCTAACGAGCAGAGACGGGTGATTTGTAGTGTAGATAATACACAGTTGGGTACCCCAGACGTGTGTCTATTCCTTTGTCAATGATGTTAACAAAAGGCAGGCATGCCGAGTAGTCAACAGAGATAGAAAATATTTGTCAAATGGGTGGGTTTATTGGAAAGAAAAAAAAATTTTTTGCTCTTCTAATGTATTAGTACAATGAACTGATAAATAAAAACCACACCTGGCTGTCACCTTTCCTGGGAAATCTAAGTGTTTTTAATTGAAAATATAAGGCCTAATCTTACTTACTTTCATATTATGTTTAACTTTCTCTGGAAATGTCTGAGGAACTGTATTTGCAAAAGCTATATTTATTTTTTTAATGTGAGACTTAAGTCCTGAGTTTAGGAGATCTGAAGATGCGGGGTGAACACAAATTTTTTTTTGTTCTGAGTATCTGGAGAATATGTTGCTAGGTCATATTTTGATGTGAGGCTCGTTTCTTAGTTATAGCACAAGGAAAACACTGGTATAATAATACATTTAATTTGTAAACATTTTCAATACAAAAACGATAAAGACAGTTTTAAATTACTTCTCTTTCAAAGTTCAAGAAATAATATATAACACCAAGCCTGTGTCCTCTCAACTGTTACAGAGAGGAGGACAAAGGGAAATTAAAGAATGACTGTAAAAATACTACTCCAAGGAGAGCAAGAGCCTGTAACTACCCCAGTCACTGGCACCAGCATGTGTACTCCAGAATCAGGAGTGCTCAGAGAGCAATTCAAAAGATATAAGCTCCCTGTTCCAGATCTTGATATTCATAAGGGGAATTTAGAAAACGTGCTTTCAAATTGAATATTTCATTGACATTGTTTCCATCTCTATCATTCAGATACAATTTGTTTCCTTGTGTTTCCAATAAAATCAAGGCCACGAAAACCAGAAACATCACTGTGTCAGACTAAAAATGTTGATTGGAAGCGACTGTACCTTTCACAGCATGAAAGTCAGGAGTAAATTAGTGAACTGTTGGAAGGACCTAAACTACTATCAGTTAATCTACCAACATTTTGCTTATTTTTACTATTTGGGGTAGTATTTTTCTTCTAGTTTTCAACAGAAGATTTTTTTTTTTTTTTTTACCACAGAACAGTGCATTACTCATACTGCATATCCAGTCTTGTACACTAATTGTAATCACCATATGATGAGAGTGCATGGGTTGTTAGGCTCTCATGAGGGTAGAGCAAAAAACCAAACTGTTAGAAGAAACAATTTAGAAGGCTGTGATAGACCTAGGTTGGAATAATTTTCTGCTCAATACACAGTTGGGAGCCATATGCAAAGAAGGGACAAAGGAGAGAAAAAAAAACCAGGCTGAAAATTGCATAGGAAATTTTAGTGTGTCTATCAGCACTATTTCATTCATACTGGTGCAGGAAAAGCAGACTAGAGGAAGTTGAAAAGGAAAGGCTTTTTTACAAATGTTCTAAAAAGCAGCCTCAGTGTTGCTTTGAAGTGCTAACTACCCTTAGCTAAAACAACAGCAGATCACTCAGAAAAACATTTGTGATATTTACAGATGCCTTTAATAGATGAATGCATTATCCATGAATGTAGCTATGAGAGTGAATTCCTAATGACAGGTTGTTTAAACCACATTAATAATGGCTTCAGTCTGAAGACTGATGATAGAAATTAAACAAAGGGGCTTTGGAGATGGAGCTTTCTCAGTAGGTGAAGCTGTTTCCCTTCTGTTATCTGTAGTATTCTGTACAAACCCGGATGCTTAGTATGTCAGAAACGTACTGTAAATTATGTGTTTAAAATATATCAAATTTAAAAAGGTGGCACTTATCTCTAAGCACTGGGCCTTTCTTGATCAATCTTTTCACTTTCTCTGTGTCTGCAAGTCTTTGTATTTGCTGGCTGCATGAGATCTCTTCTAGTCTTTGGGCTCTGGACAGCTTATTGGACTTTGTAAAAGAAATGAAAAGGTTTTGTTTTTCATCCAGGCTGCCAGCTGTAGCATCACTTGATGTAGATGGTCACCTGAGTGAATGTGATGAACAAACGAAGATCACTTTCTTCAGCGGAAAATAGTTGAGGGCATTTAAGTCAAGAACATTTTGTAGCAATGATCTTTTATGCATGTCACCAGGGTTCACTATGCTTCCAAACTATTGTCTGCAATTTCCATTGTGCAAGGACCATTACAAGTAGACTCTGTGTAACTGTTGTGTTGAAGATTGTCTAGGCCACAAACTTTTTCAGTATGTATATTTTTGTAATTTTTTACCAATAACAAGCCAAATTACATTCACAACAACAATGGTAGGAAAAAAAGTATTAACCCAAGAATGGGCAATGTACAAGAGGAACAATAAAAATAAGGTGAATACATGGGACCCAATCTCCAGCATAAACTCTATTATTTTTGTAAAAAAACCCCACTTTTAAAAATAGCTTGAATATAAATATAGTTGTTCTGCTCTAGAATAATTACTTGTACCAACAGTATTTAAGTAAATGCCTAGTTTATATTTTGAGTAAAATCCCTGTGCCTTCAGACTTACAGATTGTATATGGAGTCTTCTCCTCTCTCTCTATATAGAGGATATATATAATATATATAGATTACCCACCAGGAAATCACTTCCCTAATCTGGAATAGCACGTGTCCTTCATTGTTCTTGGTAATAGCAAATTCCTTCCCTCTCCTGACAGCCCCAAGATTTTTATAGCTATGCCTTTCAGGAGGTGGACTGGCCACAAATGCACGTTGAATTAGAAAGACAGGATTCCTGACAGTACCCTGAGCACCACATTGTCTATGGAGTCTGCAGCTCAGCGCTGACTCAGAGGGAAACATGTCAATTATTGGGTCACCAGCACCATCTCCTGCACTGTCTGGTTTTACTTTGAAGAGGTCTCCTCTTCAATGCCTGGCTTTGCTCACCTTATGAAATGTGACAGGATCACAGCCTAAGGCCTGTTTTGCATTACTTAAGCAGTGCAGTGGACATAAGGTTTCCTGTCACAGGGGGAGATTTTCAAAGGCAATTTGAACTCAACTTTTATGGAAAATCGAGAGGAAGACTGTTCAGTGTCAATGCATTTCTGTGATTTAACTTATATAATGCCAGTAAGTGCTATTTCTGTGAGTGGATGTGGTCTTAAAATACTAACAAGAGTTTTCTTTTGTGAAACCTCACATCAATGCTGCCCCATTAGCAAGAAACAAATCTGTTGAACTACTGATTCTGCCAGATTTATTTTGTTCCTTACTGTTCTTTGGATTCCAAATTTCTCTTGAAGTAACATCTAATTGCATTGATTGTCTAAGGTAATAAATCTTCCCAAAGTCAACTTCTGTGTGGCAGCATTGCTATTCAAATGATTTTATCAAATATTTCATGTCTCATCAGAGATCACAGTCCTTTAAATAACAGTATTATGTTGTCTAGAGAAAAAGAAGCGAAGTAATGCTTATGGATTATTGTACTCAATTTGATCCAGGAATACATAAAGAAGAAACATTTAGAAATATTAAATTCCATAATATCAGACTGCACTGATAATTCAGTATCAGTGCACATATTTCAAGAGTCAGAATGCCACACTGCTGATGATTGCAGTACTTCTTTTGGAGTGCTGAGTTTTGATTTTGAAAGACATATGACTTAGATTAAATTCATAAGGTATAATAATTTTTCACCATTATTGGTTGCTAAACTCGCAGATCCATGATTCTGCTGGTCATGGCACTACAGATCCAGAGCATTTCATCAGAAGCTTGTGAAATGTACAAAGTCAGAAGGCCAGACAGTACATTTGTGTCACAGCTGCATATCCAAGATGAGCAAATGCACATGTGATCTGTGTAGCTTTGCAAAAAGGATCTGAGAGCATATGTTTAAAACAGAATAAAATGTAACTTTGAACTATGTCCTCAATGCCTGAGTTTCCAGTGTTCTCACTGATGCTGAAGATGCTCTGGTGCTTAATCAAGCCAGAGGTTTCTAAGCATGCCTTCAGTTTTAATTTCTAAGACTAGCACTTTTGTGTGACAAGTCTACTGAAAAGGATTTTAAGTTTTTGCTGATTTTGTGAACACAACTGGGTGGGTTGACATTAAAAATGGGTTATACAAGTACATGAATACTGCCAAGTGACAGCTCTAGGTCAATACCGAGAGAAGGGGGAAGGTCACTTGCCTTAGTTACTGTGCTACTGAAATAAATATCAGTCAGTGCACCTTTGAAAATGGTCCTTTTGTATTGCATTTGTTAATTATTATAGGGCATTATAGAAGAACTGCCATGAAATTGCACCTTTTTTAGAATTTTAAGTTCTTTATTCTTTTTCCTGTATTTAGCTGATACTTTCTGTGTTCTGTTTGGCAATGGGTTTCTCTGCTCCACTTGTCACATCTATATACCTGTCTATTCACTGCAAAATATTCACTAATATGAACCACAGTTTTATGGGTCTTGTCACTGTTCTTGAATGAAGCAAAAAGGAAAATGAGAGACACCACCACCATTCTTTATATTCAATTGTATCATCATATCACTGTTCTAAACACCCATAGATTCTTGCAAAAGTAGTATTAAACAG
>JAOEGS010009921.1:27546-39789 GCA_025447755.1 Corythornis vintsioides | reverse complement strand
CAGCAGCACAGCAGATTTTGCAAACCAGACACTCTGCAGTGGTGGCATTCTTATGTGTTCTCCATTTAATTATTTTTTTAAAAAATCTATTTTGTCTTTTTGTGTGCATATTTGTGTCTGTGTTATTCTTTGCAGATCTATAGCACATGAAAAATATTGGTGCTCTCTACAGTTTATCTTTTGAGTACATCTTTGTGTCTGTTAGTGATTGATCATGTAACTGCATCACTTCTTACTGCTCATAGTCTAAAACGTGCAAATTGTGATAAAACCTTACATCTTTCTGAAATACCGATCAAAAAAACCAGGCAAATTCAATTCCTAGAAGAAGTCAGTATCTTTACATATGATAACACCAATGTAATTTGGCTAATGTTAGACATACTAAATAATAAAACTTTTCTTTCTATATTTTCAGGAAGGAGTCTGGAATGCCATTTTTTCCCTATCTTGCTACATTGACTTCATAAACTCCATTACAAAATGCTGCTTTCTGCTTAGGAACCTGATTTCTGTTCCTCAATGATCTCTCACTGGTATTTTTCACATCCTCCTTCAAATGTCGACCACAAAATTCAACATAGAGGTAGTTTCCTTTGCTAAATTGTATCAGAGGTTAAACTTTTCCTACTTCTACTTCATGCTCTTCAGGTTATGCTTATTAGTATTACATTAGCTTTGTTTGCCACAGATTGCTGTGACAGCTATGCTGATGTAATTATCTACAGTGACCCATATGTCTTCCTTTGAATCACTGCTTTCCAAGACAATTTTAACCATTCTTGAGGTATAGCTTGCATTCTTTCTTTCCAGATGGAACCTTAAATTTAACTGCTTTAAGATTTCTTTAACCAAGAAGTTCAGCTCATTATTTATGACCCACTGCACAGCCAAATTTTTGCCATATGTCCAGCCTCATTTTGGCTTTAGTCTTGAAACTGATTAATATTGTATTCTATTTCCATTACCTAGCATTTGATTTTGGACAGAAAGTTTTAATAATTCTGTTAGCATCTCTTGCTAATCTTTGGTCAGGGTAAGGTAATAATAAATCCATGTTCATTTTCCACTAGTGTGTGTCACTTACGGAACATGAATAATAATGCTATTGTGTGACACAATAATACTAGTAGTTTCTCATTGTCCATGTTCTTCCACCATATACATGTACTTTGCTTCAATGTTCTTTCTCTTTCATATTAATTTGTCCAAACTTAGTCCTCCTTTGTACAGAATGTGAAAAATCAGGAGTATATGCATAATAATAATGTAGGTGTTTAGGGAATTTTCAGGCAGGTGCCAACTGACTTCTGAGTTTTCCTAAGACTGGTGGACACTGAAATAGGGACTTCTGGGTGATTTTCTTAGACTTAGTTAAAGAGCATCCAGATAAGTTTGGAGTTGACACATCTGTAAAGCCAAAAACCAGTTAGAAGGAGCAAATGTCTGATGTTAGTGCTGCTATCTTCTGCATATTATATGCTGTAAGAGAAATTATTTTCTTGAGCTTTGTCAGCTTATCTTTCTCAGGTTTTTGCTAAGTGTTTCAAATGAAAGCTAGAATTGTTGTTTACTGTTCTATCAGTGGGGTTATTGCCCCGCAGTTCTCTACACATTGTCTCAGAACCTTTTTCTTTCTCTTTTTTGCTCAACTCTTTTTATCCAGTGCTAATACTGCAAGCCTTCTTTGTGCTCTTTAAATCTTCTTTCCTTCTACAGTATTTCTTTTGTTATGTTATATATAATGGGTCAAAATTATCTCTGGCAGAAAGCCACAAAATTAAACCAAGATTAAATATGGACCAGTATTCTTAGACTTGAAAATGCTTAAAGTCATTTGAAAACCAAAGATAAGAGGGAGACATATTTCTAAAATCTTTGCAAATGAAGGAGACAGGACTCCCGTTTAAAGGAGTTTCAAATGTGCACAGAAACAGACTGAGTGCAATCAATCAAAAAAGATTTATTCAAGAGTCATAAATTAGGTTCTACCTTAGATTCCTTCTGTCTTTCTTTCTTATATATCATCTCTTGTCCTGACATTCAGTCTGAAGTATTTCCTCCAGCTAGCAAAGAAAGATTTTCCAAACTCAAGAGTCCAATTAGGAAAAATGTTCCCCTGCCTTTCAGCATTGCATTATCTGAACCAGTTCCCTCCAGAGCACCCTCTACAATGGAGGCATTTATAACTGAAAGTATCTCAGTAGGAAAGGGTACTCACTTATTGTATGAAAAATTGAAAACTACAGACTGAAAACAGGCACAGCTTGAGAGCTGCAGTATACCTGCTTTGTGTCTGTTTTATGACTGAGGCAGTATTCAACAGCTGTGAGGAAAAGACAGGGTAAAGATGGACTAAAGTGTTTGATAAAAAAGTAAGAAAAATGGTTCCAAACCAACTGCTTTATGAAAGGTCCACGGTTACAAGTGCTCATTTCAATTTTCAGTAAGGAATTACTTCAGCAGCTTCTGTTTTAAGAATTCCCTCAGCTTTTGAAACTGCCTCCTTCACTGGCACTTCCAGTTACTGCAACAGCTCCTGTTCTTGAGTCTCTGGTCTGTGAGGGGGAGATTTTTAAAATAACAAACTTTAGCCTCTTTCCCTTCATTGTCAAGGTTTTGTCAGAAATCACAAGAGGTAGAAACATTCTCAATTGCTTGTTCATCATGCTGTGATGAATGGGTCTCTTAACTGTGCTGACGCAGATGTTTGTGCACCTACACTGTCAGCTTGGAGGGAACTGATCTGGCTCAGAAAACACTCTTCTCTCTCCTTCTCTTTCTGTCTGTCTCTCTTTCCCCCCAGGTAAACTTTAAGCCAGAGTAATTACCCAGATTTGATCTTAGCAGAGGCATAGGAGCCGTTCTGCTGGAAGAACTGAAAGGTTAACATGGTACAGAGACAGGAGTGGGTAACATCAGAGAAGCCAGTATTGCAGCTGAACCCACAGACTGAGTCACCAAGAGCTGGTGCTTTACAAATGACACTAGAGGCTGGAAACACAGATCCCATGTATTTTAATTACATAGCATATAATTTAACTGTCTGTTGGAGGTTGTGGGCATATGCTGGCATAATAGCACTGTATATTTACCCTGGGTTTAGAGATAGGTTTCTAGACTCAATAGATACATGTGGCAGCTGTTCCAGAGTGTCTTACTTGTCCTTCTTTAATCATAGTATTTCTGTCTAATTATCAATTAAAATTACTAGGCAAGGTCTGACTCTGCTATTTCCTTTCAGTTGTCTGTGTTATTGGTATTCCCCACCTTTCTCATCACTGTAAGTTCATTTGTTTTCCCCGAGACAGCCAATGTCAAGTTGATCTGTATTTATCATCTCACCTTCAATATTTGCTGGGATGTGCCACAATTAGAGCATCTGACATTTTGCTGTAGGCAGAACCTGAATTGTACTGTGTACATTCTCTGTGGGTTACTCATTTGGCTACCCTTTACAAACACACAGTCTTTTAGATTCATTCCTAGACAGTCCTGTATTCTGTATTGACACAATACACCACTTATTTTGGGTCCTGGGTTTGGTTCCTGCTTCTCCATATTACAAAGAGTTAATGTGTCTGGGGTAGCAGGGAGATAATAGTGATGGAATTTTGAAGGGGTAAGGTTATAGAAATATAAACCACGAAACAAGCAATGACTAAGATTCTGGCTAGATTAAATTTTGTGATACACAGCTCTCTGAATTGGTACGAGGTTGAGGGTGTCAGCAACATCTCAAGAATGCATCCCAGATCCAGCCAATCCTTAAATATCTGAGTACAGTAGCTGAACTTAGCACAAAATACCATACCTGTTGAGGACACAGAGCTGAGGAGTGCAACAGTGAACTGTGGGTCAGGGAAGAAAAAAATGGCTATAAAGGGGATAATATAGGTGAAGGTGCACATCTATTTTCATTTCACATGAATAATTTACAAGTGTTTTCTTTGGCTTCAGGGTAAGAATTTGACTGTTTTGGAGACTTATTTAAAAGAAATACTGCTGACCTAGAAGTCATGAAGGAGCATGAGACAAAAGAAGAAGGAGCATGAAACCAAAATAGTATTTTTATAACTTTCAAGTAACTTTGGATAAGTACCTGAACTTAAAGTTCACCTGAGCTTTTAGTTTTGACCCTTCACTGGTGTAAAGACCATCATCAATGTACTCATAACATTGTCATATCCACTGTCCAGTCATATTGTGTCACATGGAGTTTGGGGCCATCAGGCATGATAAATAGAGCTATACCATGAGAATGCCTGATGGAAGCTGGCAGAATGCAGTGCAGTAACAAGAAAAATGCTCAGCATATTAGTGTGTTTGTGAACCAAGCAAAAATTGGAATACAAATACCTATTTTCTTACACAAAATATCTCTTGTAGAGGAAGCACATACCTTTTCATGTTTTGTATTTCATGTTTTCATATTTGGAAGCATCTCTTCTTTGTTTGAACTGCTGCACTGGTTATTTGAGGATTTGATGAGATGGTAGTGGATCTGTTGGCACTTTGGCTGCTAACCAAGTGGCTCTCAACACGATCCCCTTCTCAGTAGGTTAGAGAGAGTGAAGTCCAAAACCTCAACTATCAAAAACAGTTTACTGTAATAAATGAATGGTTTCTCCAACCTTCAGGATGCAGTGTTGCCTTAACCTCTGGACATACTGCTCACATTAGCAGTTGTTTGTATTCATTTAGTTTGGCTAAACATTTAGTCACAATTTCTTCCTCAGTTGTTTCTCCAGAGCATCTGTAACATCTCATCTTCTTTTAAGACATATAAAGACTCTAAATTTTGCTTCAGACTGGTTTCTAGTAAAGCTGTGTTACCTGCATGAATGAGTTAATTCAAGTATTTAGTCCGTGCATATACACCAGTCTGTATATATGTGCAGGTAGGATAAAGCCACATGTGAAAACTGTTTATGCACATGGGCAATGTCTTTCAGAAAGCAGGCTAAAATCTTTAACTCTGACTGTGTCAGTTAGACACCAATATTTCCTGTCTGCAATTATATTTGTATTTTGTTTGCTTTGAAAAATGGAAATTCAGGTGAAAAGTAAAAATGCTGTAAGATATTACTTATTATCCAGGGGGAAATTAGGGACAGACAATGAA
The DNA here is from genome assembly GCA_025447755.1 of Corythornis vintsioides. NCBI lineage: Eukaryota > Metazoa > Chordata > Aves > Coraciiformes > Alcedinidae > Corythornis > Corythornis vintsioides. Next base: position 34,664 of record JAOEGS010009921.1, on the reverse strand, counting down.
GTAAAAGGTTAGACATAATAATGCTCATCTTCACCTCTCTCTTTACACTTAGAATTCTATGCAGGTTTAATCTTTTTGTTTGTTTGTTTCAAGCAAGCAAGGGCTTATAGTGAGAAAAAGAAATCAGTTTGAGTTATTGTTAGAATTACACAAGTACTTCATGTCTGCAGCAGAAGAAGCCAATTTCAAAATGAGTATAGGTAAAGAACAATTGCTTCAAATTTAACTTAAGTATGATCATTTGCTAGGGGTTTTTTTGCGTGTATGTGTTTGTTTTGTTTCGTTGGGTTTTGTGTTTTTTTTTTGCATTTAATGCTTGAAGTGACATTTGAAAGCTTGTTAAATGGCAAACAAGCATAGGTAAACTTGAAGGTGTATTGTGCCATTGTGATGCAGAATAAGAATAATGCATCCTTCAAGTACCACAAAAAAAGGTAAGATCATAGAATGGGAGGTGTTAATGCCTAATGTTATTCTGAAAGGATGCAGGATGATATTCTAAGGAGACTCAAAACAATAATTGTGTTATGTAGTCTAAATATTTTTACCTGGGATAAGGTTTGCTGGGAGAAGTACTGTCTTGCATTAATTCAGTGGATACACTTAGAGTAGCAGATACTCATCACAACATCACTCTTGGTTGTCTGTCTAACCCCAGGCTGTAAGCTCTCAGCTGGCTCATCAGCTGTCCCTAGACAAGGTATCACCTCTCCTGCTCTGTCACATAAAGGCCAATCACCCAGCCTGGCCATTCTGGCCTGTTTTCAATAAAGCTCCTGCATCCAGCTATGGCAGCGCTCCCACCGCGTCAGCTGTCCCACCACATCTCTGGGGTCACAGAGAGATGGTAGCCCTGCAATCACACACAGGCCTCTGATTCCTCCCGTTCTTTGCTCTACTAATTGATTCTATATGAACTTGCAGAGAAAAAGAGTTACTATATATATTAACTAATCATTTAGTTTTGTATAATTTTCATTTAGCAGCCTTAGGTCAGAGTGTAGTGCTGTGTCTCTCTTGATTACACTTGTGCCCCACAGACTTCACTACTTTTTAATTCATTACCTGAGACATTTAAAATGGACTATAATGCTTTAAATCTTTGAGCTGTATTTATCTTAGATTGTATGTTATTCCCTACAGTCAGGGCATGGAATGATCTGGAAAAAGCGTAATTCAGAGCTGCCTTCAAGACAGATGTTATGGCTCGATGCTCAAAAAAAGCCATGCAATTCATCGTGATTCAATATGCATATTAGATGGAAAGCTCTGTCCATTCAAATGAGTTATCTTAGTTCCAAATACTTATACTAGTCAAAAACAATGATGAAAGAGATGAGCCACTCCCTAAGTGTTTGTTTTGTTTTTCCTGTCATTGTTTACAATAACCAGCTGGCAATTCCTGGATTTCTAGCTTTCAAGAAATCTTCTAAGAAGGCAAAAGGTTAATATCAGACACCTGCTCAAGTTTGAATCTGTTTGAAGCATACTCCAAATGTATATTTTCAATATTTAATCAGCACGTTGACAAAAAAAAAAGAAAAAAAAAAAAAGAAAAAAAAAAGATTATAGTTAGGTTTTATTCCATTGTGGGCATTTTCTGTTATATATCTTCCCAATTTTTGCCATTCTGAAGTGAGATGTGTCATAGAAGGTAGAAGAGATAACTTGAAGAGGGTTGTGGAAAGACTAAAGAAATTTAAAGGCTATATAATGTTTCTTTTCAGAGCGTCAATATGCATGTTACACATACATAACATTTGTACTGTAGCATTTAATAGAATATTTAGACTCCTCAGATTACTGGGCTTTTAAATCAGGAAGCATATAGAGAGAAATGGTCAGAGCAGCCTGATGCTTCAAAGGAACCAGAAAAGTTTTCTGTGGCAATTTTTTTTTTTTTTTTTTTTGGTAAGGTTTGAGATAAAAGTTATCTTGGTGAAATGCCCTAGAACAGAAAAGGTGCAATCTGAGTATTTTCATCATTCCTGAGGTGGGGAAAAAAAAAAAAGTGTCCCTTTTCACTGTTATGTGAAGTTACATATTTACCACCATTGTTTTTAGAGTTTGACAAGTATCTGATAGTACTAAATACTTTAAAGGTAGTCACATAGCTGACAAAGTCATCCTCTTCTCAGTAGCACCAGATGATATAATAAGAGACAACAGTTTCAGACTGCATTTTGAGACTTTTAAGTTGTCTTGCTCTGAGCGAGCGGGCTGCATAAGGTCCCTTACAACTAACATTTCTGTGCTTCTAAGAAGAGGAAATGCACTATAAGAAATTAATTATTACATATTGTAATTTAATACAATTTTACCTTCTTATATTTTATCAGATGGCTGTATTAGAAGTCTGAGCATTAACTTTCTAATGACAATTTTCCTGTCAGTATTTCACATAGTAATCCCATGATGTAAACCCCCAAATTTTCATTTGTTGTCAAGTACAGCTCTACAAATAAAAAGAAATATATTAGATGTAGAGATTAGTAGATTGTGACACTGCAAAGGACAACTGTCAGCACCTAATCTAATTTCCTGTCTGTGGTGCTTTTTCAAACTATTACTTATTTGAACTAGACACATAATTTAGGAAAAAAACCTTTCAAATGCAATGTGGTATTTCCAGTGAACTTTTAAGACTAATATTTGAAACAGTGAGCACATCTCTTCAGACTCTGAATTTCCTCACTCATTAAATATTTTACAGACATTATCGCCAGTGATGTGGTGTTTCTTTATATTATTTGGTCATAAAAATATCAATTAACATAAATCCAAGATCCTATCCCATGCATTCCTCATTAGAAACATAATCTTTTAATAATAATTCACTGTTCACAACTCTATGTAGACCTATCCATTTATCTTTTTAAAATCCTAATGTTTCCTTTTTATTGTTTTTTCTACCTAGCTAAATGCTTCCCTTTAGAGACACATCTTATTTCAAAAAACATATATTTTCTTGATCAGTTATTCCATGTATCCTCCCTCTTTTCTTTCTTCTGATGAGGTTTCCCACAAATTTTATCAGTGATGAATTTATTTTGATCTGTTCAAAAAAGTGGGGACACAAACTCAGTCAGGGTCAGCTATGAGCTTATCCTCCATTTTACAGATTCACAGATTCACAGATGTTAGGGGTCGGAAGGGACCTAGAAGATCATCTAGTCCAACCCCGCTGCCAGAGCATTTTCTTCCCAAACTGATGAAACAGTTTGAACACTGATGTCCTTTGAACATAGACTAATTTTGTCTAAAGATCTTCTCAATGTCTTGCTTTATCTGAAATAGTGCATTCAAGCAGTATTTCTGTTAATAAAAAAGACCAAAAAAACCCCACAAACTTCAGAATATAGCTTTAAAAGTTGCTTAGAAGTTGGAAAAGAGTTTAAGGAATAAAGGCATATTTTACTTGCATCACAGCAAATGAAGATACAGTTAGCTATGAAAAAAAAATAGTGAAGAACCAACTTAACAAGATACTTTTAGATAATTCTGTAAATCAGATTCTTCTGCCTTCCTTTAATTAATATATTATTTTATCCTAAAGTACTGCTGATAGTCTCCATTTGCAGAATAGAATCTGGTTGTCTCCAGCTCTTTTTTAACTGTAATGAAAATTTTTCAATTATCTATTACTTCATCTTCTGTAGTGCGACCAAATGATGGGTTGAGAATTTTTGAAAAATGTCTGGACCATGATGTCTTTACATGATGGAGCTTCTCCTTAAAGATCTTTTAATATTTTCTGATAGACATTTAGCTTGACTTTTTCAAGCTTGATTTTTAATATGACAAAATGTCAAGGAATATTTTCACCTATTCCTAATTACATTTGCATGATGTTCTAATATGTTTCTCCTAGGAATATGAGGAAAAAGTACAGATACCGATCTCAAGTGTACTGCTTAAAGTAATTAAATTACTGCAATAAGTGGGATCATTCTGCATTAGTATTCCTCAGCTAAGAACAGAGGGTGCTGTTCTTACTGACTAGCAGCTCTTAAAATCATGCCCAACTGTTTATTTTATGTACCTTTTTCTTGAAGTTTGAGACCTCTAAAGCAGTGATTTAGAAAGGACTGTGTGAGGGAAGCATCTCGTGCATATTCTTTATTGCTGCATTGTATAATAACAGGTCATTAATCATTAGTAGAAAGAGTAAAGGTCCCAATTTAGTGCCCTAGGGAGACATCTCCATTAATCGCTTGCCAATTGGAGGAGACACAATTGACTTTAACCTGCTGGCTATGGTCCATAGGAAAAGCTCTGACCCATTTAATCAGCCTGGAATGTGTTCCATAACCTTTCAAGTTGGATCATCGAATGTCAAGTTCTGTCGAAGGCTTTATTTAGTCAACCATGACTGGTAACCTCCTTATCTTTTGCTTTTCGTGTCAGAGGTACAATAGTTTTATCAACACATGTGCAGCTATTTTCTTTTAAAGCTGCCAAACTGTGTTCTGTCCAAATGATTTTGGAAGATTTACCTTAACTGTGCTGGTATAATATTTTATGAAGCTCAATGAAAAAGCAAACTTTGTAATTGCTTTCTTTTGTCCATCATTTAATCTGCGCTGTCAAAAATAAGCATATTTAGTGAGCTTCAATCTGCAGCAGCTTCCTCAGAGACTTGAGAAATATTAATAAAAGACCCCTCTGTTTTCTGGTATGTTCTTTTCTCAATTGACCATAGTATATGTTATTACTGAACTTTGTGTCACTATTAAAAAGGAATAAATGAATACAAAATATCTGATGGGACTGAATGACATGATGAATAAAGAAATTAGTGTTGTCGACTGGATTTATTTATCTTATTTCTGTACACTTTCTTCGTCTGTCAGTTCAGGTTACCTAAACCATTTTGTGATGTTTTATGAGAATATCCACTAATACCTTCTGTTCTCAAAAGAGTAAGTAAGAGTCCTTTTGGAGGAAAGTACTGACTTTGTATTTTGGCTTATTCAGAAGTATCAGACCAAATGCAACTGCAGGATAGTGTCAGTCCCAACAATAAAACCTGTGTTTATTCTGTCTGATGAAACACCTACCTGACATCTACAGCTATCTCATAAAAAGGGACCAGACTGATGAGTTTAAGTTACTGTTTCTTGGTTTAGTGAGCATTTTGTTGCTTAGAGTTATGTAGGCAGTTTCCTTTCTCGCTTCTTCTGTTTCTCTCATGCTCCATTTTTGCTGGGAAGGAATGTTTTATGTTTTCAACCTTTTCATTTTACAAATTGGTCTTTAAAATGCCTTGCTGCCTGGATGATAATAACAGCAAAATAATTTCTGTCTAACTGTAGGTGCATTCATGAGCCTGTCAGAGTGAGTGCAAGGAGTAAACCGTACATTTAATTAATGGCATTTCACTTGATTTTGTAAGTTAGGATCAGCATTAATCTGTCATTATGTCTAAAAGTATGTATTTAAGAAACAGTATTGCATTTCCTTTAAAAGATCCTTACTAGATTTGAATAATAACACCCTGCAAACATATTAGTGATAATGAGTATGCAAAATGTTCTGTACAGAAAAGGATCTGACAAGCATGAGTGGTGACAGATGATGACCGGAATTTTCAAAATTTATGATCATTACAATGTGAAAAAGTAATTATGAATAATAAAAATGTGTTGCAATAATTAGCTATAATGAATGCTCATAGCAAGGTAAATGAGCTGGAACAATTTAAGGCAATAACATATGATTTGCATTTTATACTATGTCAGAACATTTTATCATTAGGCAAGTCAGCAATAAACTCCTATATTATCACAGTTTTCAAGTTTTTAACCATGAACCTCATGTTCAAGTCTGTTGCTACTCTGTGATCTGTACATAAAAGAAAAGTGATAAAAAGAATTAATCACTTTAATAAGGCAAACTGCACTACATTTAAAATAAATATTTTCATATTTTGCATATACTAATAAATCTGTTGGCAATGTAGGACTTCTCTACATAGTCGTAAAGCATTTATGGTGTGGGAAAGAGTCTGTCTAAGGTGTCAGTATTTTGTTCAAAGTAGGACACATCTGTGATGGCCTTTTTGAACTTTCTCTTATATTGATTCATGCTGTTAATTCCAAAAGCAAGACCTGTTTGGAACAGTCAGGTTCCACTTCTTCAAACCTGTGTTTTGGCCTGTAAGTATGTACAAGATGACCAGAGCCAGGGGACAGATTTGAAACTATGTTAAAATTCATATCTCTGTCTCTTTCAAGTGCTTTCCACCAAGAAACCATGAATTTCAGGATGATATGATTACAACAGACGCGTTCTTGCTGTTGGTTGAGTAGTGACTCCCAGGTCAACTGTTATCACTAGCATTCAAGATCACTTTTTTCATTACAATGGGACTTTCCAAAGGGCTGTTATCCATCACTCCTTAGACATGTTAGAGGGGCATCTCTATGATTTACTTGAGTACTAAGTCTTCTTCACTTGTACCATCATTCTATCAAAACACAAGATAGGAAAGCTTGTTGAAGCCCACAAGGGATTCTGATTATCCTTTATCTGTTCTGCTATTTAAAGAAAATTATTCTGAGATCACTGAAGTGATAAAAATTCTTAACCTTGGCTAATTGTTGGTTTGCCAGAAATGCTGTTCAGTCTGGTGTAGGCAAGCTGCTTTTTGGAAAGTTTATTGCTATTTTCCTGCTATCCATCTATCTGCCATCAGTTTTATCTTTTAGTCAATAAGTTTCACTATACCTTGCTCTAACACTCATGTTCTCTCAATCATGAAAAAGTTTATGGCACAATAGATATTCAGCAAGTGATATTTCCAAATAAAGTTAAGACCCAGCTGTGTTAAAGTGTCTAAATCTGTCTACTAACTATAAAGGCAACTGAATAGGGTCTTCCAGAAACATGTGGCAGATAAGTCTCATCCTTACCCTCTATGAGGACACAGAGGCTGTCCTGGAAGGTGCACTTCTGCTATTAAGCCATCTGCTTTTTCAACAAATACTCTGATGCTGAGGGAAGAATTTCTGATCTTGCAGTTTATGTCTTTATAGTAGAGATCTTTGCCAAAGGCTGAAAAAGAATTTAAAAGCCTTTTCTTTTTTTTTTAAGTATAAATTATAAATCTGTTTATT
>JAOEGS010009921.1:0-27446 GCA_025447755.1 Corythornis vintsioides | reverse complement strand
AATCTGTTTATTTAATATCAGATAAATAATAAATAAATAATATATACTCTTAGGGAGCCTGCTATCATTTAATTTAATGAAACTTTTGTTTCTCTATTATATGAATCAAGTATTCATGACTATATTTTCATATAGAAGAAATTGCAAATCATAGAATCATTAAGGTTGGAAAAGACTTCTAAGATCATCAAGTCCAACCGTGAGCCCAATACTACCATGACCACTAAACCATGTCCTGAAGTGCCACATCTACAAGTTTTTTGAATACCTCCAGGGATGGTGGCTCCACCACCTCCCTGGGCACCATGTTCTAATGCTTCACCACTCTTTCAGTATAGAATTTTTTCCTAATATCTAAGATAAACCTCCCCTGATGAAATTTAAGCCCATTGCCTCTCATCCTACAACTAATTACTTGGGAGGTCACTACAAATTCCTTTCAGGTAGTTGTAAAGAGCAATAAATTCTCCCCTCAGCCTCCTATTCTTCAGACTAAGCAATCTCAGTTCCATCACCCTCTCCTCGTAAGACATATTCTCCACACTCACAATAGCTTCGTTGCCCTTCTCTGAACCCACTCCAGCACCTCAGTGTCTTTCTTATACTGTGGCACCCAAAATGGAACTGAATTTACGTTGATTCTGCCCTTACACCACTTCTACTCTCCATTAAAAAAAAGTTTTCCAGCTATACTGTCAATTAGGAAGCTTGTGCCATGTCTATGAACTCCCAGGTAGAAACCTGAAGACCCATTCAAGAAGTCTGGGAGTTAGAGTCTTTTGTTTTGTTTTGATTTTTAATTACAGAAGCATTTAGATAGTAGTAGGGGACCAAAAGGACAAATTTTATATACTTGTTACTGTTTTTTCTTTAACTACTTCAAACAGAGAGTGCAGGGTAATACTGAGCATATGATAGTCCCAGTCCTTGTTATGTGTGGGGTTTTTTTGCCCATTAGCTCTGAACAATTTGGTTTTTTTCTGGGTCAAATGAATTTCTAGATAGACCAAATACTTTCATGTATGACAAGGACAGTAGGACATCAAAACATACATACCCCAGGGAACAGCTTTAAACTTCTCTTTTTGATAATACTCTTCCTGACATGTTCAATGCATTCATCACATCAAAGCTTTAACTTTTTTTTTCTTTTTTTTTTTTTTTTTTGTAAAGAAACAGCTTAAGTCTGTTTTTCTTAGAGAATGCATGGAGGTTGTTTAAATAAAATAAAATAAAAAAAGAATTATATACTTTCAGAACATGAATTGCAATATGCTTGAGCAGAGACATCTGCTATTTTTATTTCCAGTTCCCCAGGAATAGAAATTTGATGTAGAAGATGGTAATTTTATGGGAAAATCTGCAGAATACTGAACATTAAAACCAGTGGGTATGGAGATATTAATATATTACATTTGTCTGAGCCTGTAACTCTGGTCAGGATTTGAGTATGTGAGAACCTGGAACAAGTTTACTCAGAATGAAGTTTTGAAGCAGTTGGTGCTTACGTGAGTGTCCTGTCTGCACTACTCATAACTCAAGACAAACTTTTCCCTTCTCATGTCTTTATTTTGAACTAAGTAGAAATCCTTGTTTATGACTGAGTAGCATTTATACATATGCACTGCTTGGATTGGGAAAATAGATTGAAGAGAAAGGGATCATTACTTTGTAAAGAAGATGATAACTTATTCAGGATTGCCCCTTTTACACTCTTGAGCACCTGTCATGCCTGGCAGTGGTGTTGCCGGCTCAGATAATCAGCAGGGCCTGTACCTCAGCTCCCAGTGAGCTCTGACCTCATTTGGAGTGCAGGCACCTGCCCATTCAGGGATGCAAGGCTTGCTTTCTGTGCATACTGGCATCTCTCAGGTTCTGCTGGCTCGAACACCCAGTGAGAGTGCAGAAGCAGGCTGCCTTGCCTCTCACGGGAGGGATCGCATGACCTGTGTGAGAAGCAGCTGCTGCTGGTTCCTGATTCCTGCCAAGTTCAGCAGTAGCTCCTGACTTCAGGGCTGAGAATCGTACGGCTACGCTTTCCCATGCTCCATGCTGAATACGGTCAAGAACATATCTCTTGGTAGAAAACAGGCCAAGGAACACTGCAATAATTTTCTCTGCAGTTTTATACAGTATTAATTACAAGTGACTGTGGCAAAATTAGGATAACCAAGTTGTTCAATGTTATAAATATATGCTCTCTCTTGAGTCACTTGAGAACTCATCACAGGGTTACTTAACAATTTTTTTTCATAGAATCCATGCTGCCATATTAGAAAATACTGCTTGAATGACTGAAGGCAATAAGATTTTAGTATTTTGATCCAGATTCAGAGATGCAGACTATGTGGTCCATTTCAGTCTGACATATTTATGTTGCTGGCTACAGAACTGCAGTGTTTTGGGCAGCATTTCTCTTTACACCATAGGCTTAGCTTATTTTACTTACACTTGTATATTATGTGCAGTTGCAATTTTTTTTACTGCATAAAGTCAAAGTTATTTAAAATAATTAGATATAATAAGCATACTGAACCTGATCATATTTTATATTGTTTATGGCAGAAATAGCAGTTTGAATAGGAAAAGGAGTTCTGAATTTATGTCTGTACTGTTTTGTTGCACTTAAATACTTTTTTTTTAATGCAGCTTTGTGGCTGGACTGAAGGAAACATATGCAAACTTCATGAGATACTTCAAATGCAAAAGTCAAATTATATGTAGTCCTTAGTTCTGCATGTTGACTCTGTGGTTTGTGTGATCATTTATGTTTCTGTCACACATTTTTTTCAGCAGTGTTCCATGGACTATGATATGAGGATGAGGGGGGATAGCTGGTGTTTTGATGCACATTACAATATATATTATTGTATGCAACTGCTTTATAAGCATTGAAAATGAGAGTCTTTTCTTGATGATAGATATGATATTTCTGATTTAATTGGCATTTCCTGCTATAATGTTTAAAGCTTTGGTTAACCAATTTAAGTAAAGTAGCAGCTCTCCAAGCTGCTCAGTGTTAAGAAAAGCAGGAAGAAGAGGATGAGAACTGACTCAGCAACAGCAGTCTGTGTAGAGCAGTATATAAACCATCAACTTTTTAAAGTGAGCAGAATTCTGAGTCCCTGTGGACCTATGTGGGATTTATGGCCTCCTGCAGAGAAAGGAAAAATCATCTGCTTTTTCCAAGGTCGTGATTCATGCAGAGTGTTGTAGCTTTGATGGGAACAACTGAAAGGCAGTATTTTGCCTCTGCAGATGGCAGGAGTAGCTGCCTTCCTCCTTTTGGTCTGCATTGCAAGCTGTATTCTTCATTTCTATGAATTAAGATACTTTTGGATGCTCGACCATTGTGGCTACTGGACACTTACATGACTAAAATTTTCTTTATTCACAGAGATAATGAAGTCCCAGCTCCCAGATATCATAACATATATTTTGTTCTCTAAATGGTCCAAATAATGTATTTGCAGCATACATTGAGAAAGAGCATATCAGTGTTTTGGCCACTATCTAATGCCTCTTAGCAGTGCTGTTAATAGTAAATCTGTAGAAAAGCAGTGTGGCATTCCTTTTGATGAGTGAAAATCATTTAAATGCAAAACAGAAAGAATTTTCCTACCATAGATTATTGTGTCTTACTACATGCATTTTACAAGGTATATGACTATGGAAACCAGACTGGTCGTAAATTCATTCTGCAAGACTGTCAGGTATTGACTCAGCTCTTTAAAATTACTAACATTTTAAACATATATAGACTTTTAAGCATTGATATTTATATATTTGAAGTTCACCTTTCCAAATGCAAATAAATGAGAGGAAGAAAAAGGAAATGCATGTTGTTAATATTATACTTCATGAAGCTCTGGTAATGTATGTGACACTGAGGCAGTCTCAGTGAGCTTGCAAGCTAAATCCTTATTCCTGCAGGCCTAGAGCCCATGGACTCCTTGAGAGGACAGGGTCTGACTGCAAGCAACAGCTTTCCAATGGATTTTCTGTTCCCTTTACGCTATTCACTGCTAAGTATATGGAAAGCCAGGGATCCAGAATCCCATTGGCACAGAAGTACTGTATTTCCTAGTTTAACCTGTGCTTTTAATCCACATAACCCCTCGTTAGTCAGGCTTTATGGGTGTAATCCAGAGCCCATTGATCTCAGCAGAGAATCACCCACTGATTCCACTGAGCTTTCTATCACCGCTTGGACATGTGATGTTAATTTCACCTTTAAATCTTGTGCAAACCTACCAGATTTGTGACTGGCCTAAATTTCCAAGTTTATACATAACTTAAAGTGAAGCAAAAACCCCATATTTCCCCTGTGTACCTGAGACAAAATCCTGCCAAGTCCGGCACGAAGTGGGAAGAAAATCAGGAATTTCTGGATGTGAATCTTCCCCCTAACACACCCCAGTTTTGAGTCTGGAGGACCTCTATGCCATGGAGGTTCACAGACTTGGCTTCAACACCTGGCCATGCTGTCTAGTTCCAAACTTGGCCTGGCCTCAGAAGTGTTTTTCCTTCAGAACCATGGGTGCCTCCCACAGAGAGCTGAAAGGGATGGAAAGCTTAAGCAGTCCCATGGGGAACTTAAATCCTAATTCAGGAGTACCAAAAATTGATTCTTTGCAGCTGTGGAATTATTTTTTCTTTCCTGAACTGAGGGAACAAAAGCTCAAGGAGCTCCAATATATTTCTAGGAGCCAAATTTTTTATTGTACTTGGAAATTTTTATTTGATCAGCAGCCTTGAGATTTGAAGAGGATTATTCACCTCCCTTCCTTGTTTTGAGAACTAGCATAAATAATCCATTTAGTGATAATGCTGTGCCTCCCAGTGTGCTTGTTTATCATTAGAATTCTCCAGCTTTCAGTGGACTAGTGCACTGTGATTCCTGGCTTGATTTATGATGCAAATGTCAGGCAGGAACTCCATCCTTCTGTTTTCAAGCCAAACCCCTTTATTTTTACATTGAATTTGAATTATACATTTATGGAATGATCATGAACTAACTGTAAGTACATAGCAATGCCCTTTATGCATTGTTACTTTCACTGAATTTTTTGTAAGGGTCATCATGTAGGTTTTCAGCATGTATAATAAACACATGGCAAATCTTTGTAATATCTTTTCACTTATTTATTTTGTCTTTCTCTAGAAGAATCTGAGAAATTTTTAGGCATTCTTTGTATGTAACAAGACACTCTTACAGGAGTAGGTACATCAAAATAAGGAACAATCAGTGGAAAAGATAATAGGAACCAGAAGGAACAAAACTTGTCTCCATTTGTAAGACCTATGTGAATAAATGTAGGAAGAACTTGTCCCAGAAAATTTCACACAGTGCTCAGCATAGTCCAACTGACATGATCAAAATAAACATGGCAGTCACTGGACAGATTACAAACTATCTGACTGATAGATATTCAAATCTTCAGAAGTGTCCAAAGTCAAATTGCTATAATCATGTATGTCTAAATCTGTCTCCAGTTACCACAATAATCTGTAATCAGAATTACATAACAACATCGGAACGGGTCTTTTCTGTAACTAAAAATGTTCCCAAATACTTCTGAAAATGAAGACCTGAAATCTTCATTTTATTTCAGTCCTTGTTGTTCAATCTTTTTATTTTATAGCATCATCAATAAAGGAGAGATGGAATTATACATGTGACACTTAAATTCATGCTTAGATTGGCAGTATTAAGAACAGCTGTAATCTTTGTAAATTACACCTGGGGACAGAAAATCACCAGTTACATTGATTTTCCTGCTCAGGATTTTAGTCACTGGTATTAGTCAGAGCATTAGAAAGGCATAAACCCTTCTGTATCAGTAGATTTTATGTATTTTTATAGAAAAGTTTAATTTTAGAATAAAGGGAGCTTTGGACTGCATTGTGCCACTATGTTCTTTGCTTGAAATCTTTACATACGTTACTTATTTCAATCCTGAGGCAAATGACAAATGCTGTTTAAGAGCCAGATCACTCTTATATTTACCTTCCAAGTACTGACAAAGTTTGTGAGGAGCTTCCATGAAGATTTGGTCTATGTAGAGCTGAATTTTCTATTTTCATCTTGTAGTTTCAGTTCCTATGGCATTTATAACACTCCCACTGAGGCACTGAGTGCTCTTGGACATACGTACATGTATAGTTACCCTTAAGAAATTAGTGCTTACACCATGAAAAGGATGGGAATGGTTTGAGAAACTGCTTCTCCAGTGAGCACAGCTGAGTTGAATTAGAGACTCAGAGGAGTGTATGGTTTGTTCTGCCCTGTGTGGCTCTCCATGGCTGAGAGAGATCTACATAAACTCTGGCATTGCTTTCAGGAATGGGATTTGAATCTATGTCTCCTCTGTGGGGGAGTTTGCTCCTAGAGGACAATACTGTTCTAGAAAAATCTATTAGTTATTAGGTGACACTACAGCTGTATATTGCAGTGCAGGAAATGGCATTCATAAGTGGAGGACAAAACTCAAACTGAAAAGGTGAAGAGCTAAGTTAACATCCTTGTCCTGAAACAAATTAGCAGTGCCATTAAGAACCTTCCCTTTTCGCCTGCACTGTGCCCTCAGTGCGGATGAGAAACTGCCTCCTAGCCTCTCAGGGACTGGCTTTCTCTCTCTCTCTTCCAATGCTGAACTGAACTTCTTGAACACTGCGTATTTGAAATGTCATGGTAAGAAAATGCCTCTTCTTGCATAACCTCTCCTCAGTGGATTGCATTCCTTACAAACAGTTTAAACAAAATCAACAGACCTTAACACTCCTGATAGGCAACAAGTATATGAGTTAATCGCCTGAAGGGTGTTTTTACTGAAAACTTGTTTTTAATAGATTTCAATTATTTATTTTCATATTGTTGTTATTTGCTTGTGTTTGGTTTGTGTTTGTTTGGGTTTTTTTGTTTTGTTTTGTTTTTTTAATTTCCATTATTTACCCCAAAAATGCCAAAGTTTATCTTTGATAGCTTTTTTTCTGGGACTTTGGAATCTAGTCATCACAGCTCTTTCTGCTCATTGAGGCAAATGAATTTTCACTCAAATCCAAAGTGTTGAAGCCACTTATAGCATTACAATACCACCTCAATTAATTTCATTTGAGTATTATAATATGCCTCTTTTTGGAAAAGTTATGGCCCTTCATTAATGCAAGCTGTGTTGCAAGCATGACTTCAATGCAAACTGAAATCCATGTATGGTCAATAATTTTATGACTTTATCAAAACAAGAATAGATACTGAGTTTGAATGGAAATGTCTCTTTTTATATGAGGTTGGTCAAAAGAGACTCAGCAAAACCTGTGAAAATGGAAAACATTTTCCTTAAACCATAAATCAATATTATTATTTTTTTTTTTACTACATAAAACTTAATTACAATTATATTAAATTGAAATGCTGAAATAAAAATGGGTGATGAATCAACTGGCCTTTCCAATATATTGTTTGTTGGGAAGGGGAGAGCTTCCCCAGCTGCAGTAATTTGTCACTTTTGTTGACAGATGGAGTGCTATAAATTCTGATCTAGAGTAAGACACTCTCAGCATCACATCATCCAGCAAATGTCTGTAATGCTTCTTCTACATGGCCTTTCCAGTGACCTGAAATATAGATTGTTGCCTGATCACTACATCTTCACTAGATGTCAGATAGCTGTTAATCTTCTTTAGCATAGAGTTCAAATGGATGTTGGAGTCTGTGTAAAGAAATTGTTGAAAGTATTATTTTACTTGAAAAACTGTTAAGATGCTGCTGAAATGATAGAGATCACAGGAGAAATGCTTGCCTTTGATTAACTCTGGATATTTGAAGACCAGAAGACTAAGGTATAACTACTGGGGATGTTTTTGTTTTGTTTTTTGTTTTGTTTTGTTTTGTTTTGTTTTGTTTTGTTTTGTTTTCCCTCCATATTTATTTTTACTCCATTTGTTGATATTTTGAAGTATATTGTAGAGTTACCTATCCCACCAATATATGGTGAATTTGTGTACTTAGGGTACTTTTATGTGGCCCAGCATTCTAGTTCTGTAGTAACATGAAAAGATGTGGTAGGGTTATTGTCAAGGAACATCTAGCATTACCATTAAGTCTTATCCTGTCACACAAATGGATGTACTTGTCACATTCCAAAAGATGCAGTGGATAAGATGAAGCTTTGAGCTGAGCAAACCCACTAAATTATACAATCACACCAAACATTTGTCTATTTCATCATACCTTTTGGCCGGACTTATTCACTTGTTCCCAATATAACTAAGCTCTGACTTCCAAGAAAGTAAGGGAAGTAGGAAAATAGATTTTATAACCCCAAAAAGTACATAATTTATGTATTTCTCATAATACATGGTGAAGTGATACTGCCGTGGTTTAATACAGTCAGCAACTAAGCCCCACACAGCTGCTTGCTTACTCCCCCTGGTAGGATGGGGGAGAGAATCAGAAAAGTGAGAAAACTCATGCATTGATATAAAGGCAGAATAATAGGTAAAGCAAAAGCCACTCGTGCAAGCAAAGCAAAACAAGGAATTAATTCACCACTTCCCATTGGTAGAAACATGTTAAGACATCTCCAGTAAAGCCAGGCTCTATCAGGTTAATGTTTTCTTTGGAAGACAAAATGCTCCAAAAATGCCTCTCTTTCTTCTTCCCCCAGCTTTATGTGCTGAATGTGATGTCATATGGTATGGAATATCCTTTTGGTCAGTTTGGGTTAGATGTCCTGTCTGTGTCTTTTCCCAACACCTTGTGCACTTCCAGCCTACTCAGTGGTGGGCTGAGAAGCAGAAATTGTGTAAGTACTGCCCAGCAGTAACCAAAACAACCCTGTGCTATCAACTCTGTTTTCAGCACAAATCCAAACCATAGCCTCATATGAGCAACTGTGAGGAACATTAACTCTATCCCAGCCAAAACCAATACAGATTCATGTGGTCTGTGATATAAACACAGCTGCAAAAGTGGCAATGCAGTGCATGCATGTACTGTGCAAGAAAACCTTTTGAACATGTTAATATTTTACTGCATCAGTCATCTGTTGCAATGCAGTTTGCTCCCTAATGCAGGATTTCTTCGTCAATGCCATTTACAATGTGAATTTTTAAGCAGATAAATATTTTCAATGAGAATTACATCCAGAGAGAAAACCAATGAAACAGATAATCTAATTCATTTGAAGATCTGTTCTGATAAAGTAAGGGCCTCAAAGCAATGGGAGCTGAAGAGCACAAGCCAGGAAGAAATGACAGCATGATTTTATAGTTTTGCACAGAGGGAATCAAAAGAAGAGTTATAGCGATAAGGGGCAGGAAAGAAACCTACACACTACAATATTATGTAGGCTAATATTTAAAAAAAAAAACTCAGGTCATAAGTAAAATAAAAATATCGAGATTAACCATGGAAAATACCCATTTACAACTCTTATTAACCACTTGTCCAGACTGTCAAGTGTAGTTTTCACATTTTGTAACTGGAGCAAAGGATGGAATACATGGTTTGAGTCATCTTTTTATTACTTCAGACAAATTGAGAAATTAAGAGTGCTTTCTCCAGAAACTTCAAGACTCTCTTAAGTTAGAAGAGAAGCCTACTCAGAATGCTGGTGATGAACAATGTTAGAACAGACACGAGGAAAAAATTATTTCAGTAACAAATGAGGTTATTTTCTGTTTTCCCTCCAAAGTGTTCATCACGGTAGCCTCCAGCTGTTTTCCTCAGGATGCAGCCCTAGTGCTCTGGGACATCCAATCTCCAGGGCACAGTAGTAATTTTTAATTTCAATCTCCAACACCTGCATGAGGGAGAGAGCTCTGGTCCTTGATACCATTTAGTCATTGACTTCCTTGAAAATAGGATTGAGCCATAATACGTCCCTGGACAGCTAGGAGATGTTAGGGGCTAATAAGTCTTATGATATATGCATACTATTGATTTACCATTCTAGCTTTAAAAAATCTGAATACCAATGGCATTTACCGAGGGATAGATGTTAAGCAGGTCCATATGGAAATATTTTCCATACATCAAAGCCATCTACTTAAGAGTTTTTGCATTGCATAGTTTGTCAAAATCACCCAGGTTGTTCACAGATATATATATATATATGAGTAAATATGAACATACATTTGACTATAAAATTTTAAATTAAAAACAAGTGTTCATAGCTCTTCTCCTTTGTTAAATTCTCAATGTCAAATTTTACTTTGCCTTTGAAATACAGGTTTAAAGATAAATGAAGACCTCATCTAGAGAAAAAATAAACACCCCCCTTGGTGCTGCACTTGAAAAGACAGGTTTCTAACCATACAGAAGTTTAACCTTGTGAAGGAAGGTTTGCAGGGACATGAAATCTAGAACTTTCTTTTGAGATTGCATGCATTATGTTATCCCAATAGAGCTGTTTGTTAACTATTACAGCCAAGGCATGCAGCTTACTATTTTCTAATGTGCATTTTAATTTCTGTTGAAAAGACTTGCACTTTAGGATGTGACCCTGCTGCTATATCCTTTCAAATATATACACTTTACTCATTTAGAAGCTTTACTTTAATTTCCATACCTGTTTTACAACAGCAGAATATTACGTTAAGGTGCTATACTTGGGAATACTAAATCCAGGAAGGCATCAAGAGAAAGTCTGAAGACAATACTCTGCAGTGAAAAAGCTCTCCAATGCCTGGGCACAGATCCAGCTAAAGAAAGGACACCCCCAGTTACATGTTAGTATGCTCCTACTGGTATTAAGGACTTTTCTTAAACTGTAAAAGATATATCCCAGCAGAGAATACTCAACTAACTATCTAATGTTAAAAGATTTTTTTTATAATATGATCAGATTAGTTAAACAGATTTTTCTGCAAGGGAAAGAACTATTAAAATATGGGGTTTTTTTATGACTGACAATCATCAGAATGAGTGTTTCATATAAAATCTATTTTCCTTTTGGGACACAATTTGTTCATAATCTTTCTTCCTAGTAGATCAGTTTCCAAGGTGGCTAAAAATAAATAGTCTACTTTAAAAACAAAATGGTGACTAAATTACTATGCTCCTGCGAAACAGCAATTATTTCTGACAGGTGAAAAGGCCATTAGACATCAACTGATTTTCAGAGGTAGTGTGAACTCCTAGTCTAGTCAACAGGAGCTATGTGAGCTCAGCACCTCTGGAAATCAGGGTACGTCTTGCAAAGCGCTGAATGACCTCAACCCACAGTAAGTTTTCCACACATTTCAGGAATCAGCCTTTAGAAATGAGACAAGAAATCTGTAAGCCCAAATATGTACTGTGAAACTTCTGAAATGCAATCCCTGAGCTGTCAGGTTGTCTGCTTTAAACAGCATTGAACATGGCACCGTGAGGTCCTGAGAAATCCACTTAACTTTCCTGTACTTTTCCACTTTTACTCCTTCTGTATCTTGTCCTAAATAGTACCAAGACCTAAATTGTCTTCTGCCCATGTTATTACCTAACAATACTGGGCTCTAATCTCAGTTGGAATGACTTATTACTACAAAATGGCTGTTCATAAATACGAGAATTATGAAAAACAACTGTTTAGAGAAGGGATTGTAACTTACTAAATCTATGCAGTACTTCAGTGGAAATCCATGACTGATAATATGGGTGTGCTTGCTTCTTAACCCTTCATAATCATCTAGACTAAGAAGAAATAATGAAATTGTGATCTGCTGAAAACATTGAAATCTAATTAATATATAAAAAAGCCAATATAAAACAAGAAAACAACATCTTGAATGGGTAAGAACAACTAAATACTATCATAGATGAGACATCAAGAGTTATGCACAGGAGAATGTATAATTGATAAGTTTTTTTATCCTGTCTTCATTTTCTTCTGTCTTTGCGCAAAATCAGATTAGATCTGACTCTAAAAGATCAGTAAACACTTCAGTCCAAACATATTTGGCTTTTGAGGAAGCTCAGACTGAGGTATACTTCCAGAACTTTGTGATGTGAGCATCTCTTGATATGTCATGACCATGTCTTTCATCCTTTCCATAAATCACCATGTATGTCATACGTGTAACATCCAGTTAATTTTATATTAGCAATGAAAATATGCATAAGCAATATCAATACAAACATTCTGGCCCTAACTATTGGTCAAGTTTTTCCCCAAAAAAGGGCTTAGAATATTGACTGTATTCTGACTGCTGCCAAAGGTTCTCTAGTCAAGTCCTTCATTGTTCTTCATTTCTTGACTATATAAAGGAAGGTAAATAGCACTATTATATTATGGTGAGAAAAAGTTAATCTTTGCAGATAGCTTTGGTATTCTCAGGCAGGTGGTTTAAACAGTGACATGTACTGCTTACTTACATGTAATCTTCAGGCATTTTTAATGTGTGGGGTTGTCATCACTGTTGTCCAATGTGGTCCAGAGATGCTCATTGACATTTTTAGTGTTCTGGTACAGTAAAGGTAGCTGAAAACCATCAATGCTTAGGATTACTGTTGCAACAGTATGGATTTTGTTTGGTAGAGTGTATTAGATTTTACCACTTTTTCCATTACAAGGGTAAAGGTAATATATGCATATCTGGTAATTTAACAAAACAGTGATTCTAATGGTACAGCTAAAATGATGACATTTTCCTAGATTTATGTTTCCTGGATTAAAAGGGGAAAAAATGGTGCTATGCTCTTGTCTTGGCCTTTGCAACATTCCTCCATAGTCTAGACTAGAAGTATGTCTTCTCCCAAGTACCAATATTTGGATACTGTTCTAAAATGAAACTCCTTTATCAAATCCTTTTCATCACAGCCCCCAGACAGGAAATACCAACATGGAAAACATTGATCTGAAAACTTTGAAAAGCTTGACTAAATTCTTACTTTGACTCTTTGAAAAGGACCCTTGAGAACCAAAATGTATGCACTGAGCATTTAAGACCTATAGCTCACAAAGTGAAACTTGACTCCAGACAGGTTTCATTAATTGAGAGAAGTTATGATAAGCATTGTTTTACTTTTCTTTCTTCATAGCAATAAAGTTTTCTAAAATTACAATGTGTTCTATCTTAACTGTCAGAGTAAAAAGACATCATCCTACTTAAGTTTTTGCTTTGTGTAGTTATAATGTACTAAATAATTGAAATGGTGCTAAGTAATTTCTGTGAGTGCTTGGAGCATTCTGACAACTTTCAAGCAGCATAACAGATTACATGAAGCCATTGAGGCCTGAGATCATTACAACTGGGATGCCTTCATGCAAGTTCCTGTCAAGTTAGGCTTTTTCAATGAAACAAAGCCTCTATTCAATGAGGGGAAGGACGCAGCAGCAATTTTACTTTTGTCATCTATGATGCTTACGTTTTATCCAAAGCTGTCCTTATAAGGAATTGCATTTTGAAACAAGTAAACCTTATACTTTAAAGATTTGGGACAAAAATACTAAATAGCAATGCTCTCTGGTTTAGTTGGTTGGGGTTTTTTTATATTTTAATTTATTGGCTTAGTTTGTTATCCTCCATATTATTTGTATTTTATGTTAATACTTATTAGAGAATGACTTTCTGAAATGCAACAGAGGGCTTCTAATTTTTTAGAAGATCTATTTATTGTGAGCCATTCTGTGCTCATTTTCTTGGACCTTTTCAGTACCAGATTCTGAGAAGCTGGTGATTTTTTTAATCAGTTCCTCAAAGGTCTGGGTAGGTGGTTGATGGATGCTGCTCCTAGGAACACTGTAACACTATCTGAGAATAGGCAAGAATTAAAGGGTTCAACAGCTTCAGAGACATTCCTATGCCTTTCAGTGGTAAACACTAGACAAAAATTTCTGTGTTAAAGTTTCAGTTACTTCCTTAGAGCTTTTTAATCATTCTACTTAGGGATTTTTAATTTTTTTGTTTTGTTTTGTTTTCAAAGATCTAATGAATAGAAAATACATTTATACATCTAATGTCCATGATAAAAAACAACAGAATTTAACATGTGTAGGTAGTCATTAAACGAATGAAGCTGTCTCTAGCATTCCAGGAGTGTTTAACTCCAAAGCTGCAAATACTCCATGCCTTGCCCTAATATGTAAAAGCCAACTAGGAGCTTCTATATTTTTCCCTTTCTCCCTTCCACTGGGAAGCCAGGTGGGGAAATTATGTCAGAAACCTTCTTCACTAGCTTGATACTGTCAGAGAGATTCCCTGCACTGTGAGATCCTGACCTGAATGTCAGTATGGCACAGATGCTTAAAATATTATGGTTTCTCCTTTCCAGCCTTAGGTCAAACATAGGAATAAATGGAAGTTAAGTCTTTTATTTTTCACTTTGAGTTTTCTGAAGTTCAGTCATTACTAACATGGAAAAGGAGGTATCCTGTATAAGCTTTTGTCCTGTCTATCTGCCTTCCTGCAATGATTATGACTCTTTTATATAGAACAGTAGAGATGGGGATATGTGAGATGTTTCTTTTGAGGTAAATCAATCAGGGGAGAGAGAAATACATTATTATTAAATTCAGATTCATTTAAAACTGGGTTAAAACCATGGAAGTACAGTAAAAAATATTAAAGGGTACTCGATGTAAAAGCCTGGATATGAAGAAAAGGTACAGTTCTGTACTTTGACATCAGGGAAACAGGGCAAACACAGATCTACTTGAGCCTGCTTGACTAATTGAGAAAAGGTGGTTAGAGCATCCTACTTTCCAGAAGAAACATCAACAAGTAATCACGCACACTGTTAAAATCTGTTGCTACTCTTAATTTGTGACCTGTAGTGGCCATATGCTCACTTACATCTGGGTGGGGGATTGGAAGGAAATAACATATCTATAATTTATAACAGGATTTTCTATTTTTATGTAATAGTAACACAATCCTCGTTTAAACTCTGTAAATAAACACTGTTTCACTGCATTCCATTTCATTGGGATACAAACAATTAGGTTCGATGTTTTGTCCTACACAAAAGGAGCTATTGATTAAAGGGTTCTTTTTCACGCAACAGTGGCAAAAATGTGACTCTCCCTCCCTAGTACTCTTCATGATTTAAAGAAAAAATACAATAAAAAAAAAAAAAGAGGAAAATATAATTGATGTTCCTGTAATTCAGGATACACAGAAGTTCCCCTGTTGAAGAGCAAGACACTGATTTGCCACACTTGCCAGGAAGCGGCTGCACGAAGCAGACACTGCCTTCTGTAGCCCCCCAAAACATGTCTGGCACCAGGCAGTCCTAGGTGAAAATGAGAGCTAAAGAGCATGATTTCAGGGCTGATGAAATGCAAATTTGTTTCAAACTAGATGTGTGAAAATCTGTCCGAACAGGGATCAGACCTTGCAGCTTTTTTTGCAAGTTAGTAACAATCTTCCTCATAGTGTATTAGAGTGGTGTGCAGAAGGTCTCTTGATCATACTTGCTTCTATAGAGACCAAGGTCGCTGCTAAATTTTGTGTACCGTGTTGGGTGTGCAGAAAGTAAAAGGCTGCACCTGAGGGGAGAAGCGGACAGGACGGATCACCCTAAACTGACCAAGGAGCACAATGAGCACAACGAGCACAAGAGGCTTTTGGAGCTTAAGAGATTTAGGGTAAACACAAGAAAAACCTTTTTCACAGCTCTGGAACGGGCTGCCCAGGGAATTTGTGGAAGTCTCGTTCTCTGGAGACACTCAAAACCTGCCTGGATGTGTTCCTGGGCGACTTAATCTAGACGATCCTGCTCTGGCAGTGGGCTTGGACTAGATCATCTTCTAGGTCCCTTCCAACCCCTGACATTCTATGATTCTATGAGGTATTCCATCCTTTACATGTCATATTCAGTTTAAAGCTTATACTTGGATATTAGATTTTTATATATGTGTATATATTTCATTTTATTTAGTATTCATTTCCTTAAAGCTGTTTTAGTTTTCTAATCCACAAGTCTCTCTCTCCCTTATTCCCTTTCTTTCCCTTTGGAAGGGAGAGGAGTTAACAGAGAGCATCTGTTATAGGGCTAGTGGACATCCCCAACTCTAAAGCTTGATATTGTGTCATCTGCTACAGCTGCTAGATTGAATCCTGGTCTTTCCTTACGTGATGTGAGTAGAACTGATGCTGGTGGAAACATCTGGAAAATAAAATTACTAAATTCTAAATTCACAGAATTAGATGGTGAATATTTGTAACTACATTTTTTCTTATCCTTTATTCTCTTACTAGAAATAAAGTTTAAAATATAATTAAATACATTAAATCAGTGAGTATTGTGTTTGTGTCCCTTATCTCATATTTAAGTTTATCCCCACTTGTTTTTCTATTCCTGTAGACCATCCAATTTTTATTGTACTATGATATTATACTGCAGTGATACATAGCTCTGAGAAGTAATATATGACCAAAGAAGTCACCTGGTGACATCTAGCTTTGATAGAGTTACACAAGCATTGGTTTGAGTTATATGAGGTACAGTGGTCTGAATTTCTTCCAAAGTGATTACATTGATACTATGAAAGTGTGAGTGGTTACACGGAATGTAGACTCTTAAGGGAAACTAGTGAATTTTATTATGTTTCAAGGGGTTTATTGGAAAGTAAACTGGTTATAAATGGTATAGACTAGGCTGTCCATGTAATTCAAAGTACCTGTATTGAATCAGTGGAGCTATATTATTTGATACTGTTAGGGAACTGTTTCTGTAATTCCATTTGTAACAAGAAGAACTGGTCTGACTAATTATAACAATTTTATGGCAGTGCTGTATCAGGTTATATTTCCTTTTCACAGAAGGCTGGACAGATTGATCAGGTTCAGCTCTGAGAAAGTTACAAATTTAGCTGCTTTTCAGAGCAAATACAGCTGCCTTCCTTACTTCTTTGTCTTGGCTGGGAGCAGGGTAGTGTTGCTGAAAACTATTCAAAGGAAAAATATTGTGTTTTTTTATCAAAAAATATTATTTTATATCTAGCAAGTGTTGACCACATTTCTTTGATGTGAGAAAGTCAAAACAACTCAGATGTCTCGGTTTGTTTAAAATATACTTTGCTCTGATTATTCATTGGTTACTTATGTCAAACATTCTTTTAAAATTTATTGGTTTGTTTTTTTAGGCCAAATCATATCAGTACATTTAATTGTATATCTTTTCATACCTTTTTTCAAATTACAAAATAAATACTTTTACCCCACTCTGCAATAAAACCAATGCAAAATAACTCATACCAAAGAACTGATGGTGAATTAAGTTTTAAACTATGTATATTAATTTTTAAATTAATAAATTATCATTCCAGTGAACTGTATTCCATCTTGTGTTTTCTCCTTCAATATCCTTACATACATGTATCTTGAGAAAGCATTTAATGTACTTAAGAAATTTCATGAAACTATCATTTTTATGAAAACAGAGTTTAGAATATTATAATATATTTGAATTAGGGCAGGTAAGTCTACTGGAGCCCACAAAACTGATATATAAAATCATACTTTCATCTGTTGATGGAATATTTTTAATCTCCCTATAATGTATTCTGGCACTTGGTGCACCCATTCCCAGTTTAAAAATTATTCTGTGCAATAGATATAACAAGTTTGAATGAGAAGTTTAGCTTGTTTCTTTAGGAAAACCAAGAGAAAAACGGAGGATAGAAGTGGTAGTTGTCTTGTGCCTTTTAGGACCATTTGTTTTAAAGTGAACCTAGATGGCTATCAGGAGGGTGACGTGGCCTCCTGCTTCCCTTGAGGTTCATCAGAACCCTGATCCACTTAGAAAATGCAAAACTCTTCAGCGTGGCTGACCCTTTTCCTGAGCAGGTTAGTCATCCATGGAGCTGAGTGCAGTAACTTTCCATGGATCATTAAGAATAGATAGAGCTGATAGTGATTAGTGAAATTATTTCTTCTCTAAGTCTAATGATCTATGAGGTGAACTGTGTGGAGTTCAGGCTAGGAGAAGGAAAACTAGATGGAGTGATTTGACTTCACAATGAAGAGACTGGTATTCGGAGTTTTCTCTGAGATTTCTGAGAATTTTTAGTTATAGGACTGAGACAAGCAACCAAAAGATAACTAAAAATAAAACAAAATGTTTTGTGTATTAAATATTAGACATATAAAAAATAATCTAAGTTTCTTTAGAGTAATAAGGTCTTAAACCTAAAATTATGGAAAGTCTATATAGACTCTGCAAGACAATTTAGCATCAATTCTTATAATTATCACCAATAACCACTCATTACTTAGAAATATCCAGCTGTAATTTCGATGCAGATATATGATATCATACAGAAAATATTGTGCAAATGATAGAGTGGAACCTCTTGTTCAAAGACCAGACACCCCAGCTGAAATATGCTATATTTATTCACACTTTGGATGCCAGACTTTGTCATGCCACTTGAACGCTGACCTAGAATGACCAAACACTGGTCATGCAGGAAAGTCTTTTATAATCCCAGTTTCTTCAGGCCCCTGAACAATTGTTGTCAATTATGTCATTTAAATATGTTGAGCATGCTGAATAATTGCCTGCCATGACTAGTCTTTAAGGTGAGAAACAGTTGTCTCTGAACATAGAAGTTAGAAAATGAGACTCTCAGTCCCAATCTCCTTTAATTTACAATATTCTCTATTTCCCCCCTCCTGCCTCCAGAAGGGCTTTCAGCTACATTATCAGGACCAGCACACTTCTGGTAGTGAAAGGTCACTGATTAATTCACTCTACAACACAGTGCTTTGTGAACTTTTCAGATGTAAATTCTGTTGTTACGGCTGTTGGAGAACATGTAACTTGAAAACAGAAGCCTGTTCCAACCTAAACCATTAATGTAAAAGGACAAAAAAAGAAGGATTCTTTCAAGAAGCATCACTAATTAGGTGAATTAAATTAATCGGCAAAGGGCCTGATCTGCAAAGTTCCTTTTCTTTTAACATTCTGAAAAGCTCCTACTCAGTGGTTGTCAGTGAATCATGTTTTTCTAAGTATAAAAATTGCAACTTGTTTTCACAATCAGGATTAATTTCATTTTATAAAAGGGAGACAAAGGAAAAAAAAAGAGAGAAAAGTCTGCAGATAAAAACTGTTGAGTACAACATACTAATTTTACAGATGTTGGCTTTAATTGCTTCATTTCAGGTTGTTTTTTGGGGAAGATTGCAATAGTAATGCTTTGCCTTTAACAAGCAATATAATGAAAATATAAATGAATTAATGACATTTTCTGAACTTTCAGTTCTGGACAGATGCATGATAGGGTCTTTTGTGCAGGTCATATCATTTTAGATCCAAAGTGGTTTTAAGCTTCCCCAGACCAATGTACTTCCTCTTTTCTAACTTCTTCATCATATTTATGGATACAAAATTTCAGTTTAAATCCAGGACAGTGTTGTTTTGATTTCTAGGAAATATCTCAAAAGATAAGTGCTAGTTCAAGCACACAAATATTTCAAGGATAGCATCTTTTTTTTTTTTTTTTTCTTTCCTTACCACAGGAAATAAACAGAACCTAGATAAATCAATGAAATAACTCTATGCAATTCTCTTCCTCAGTTGGCTTGCTTCTCAGTGACCTGCAGCATTTGTGTGGGTGTAATTTCAGAATTCCAAATCTGCTTTCCTTATCACACCTTCTCTATGCCTTTGATTCTCTTTCCTTTATGAATATCTTTTGTCTTTGTAAGCACTGACATTCCATTTCTTTTATACGGTTTTCTTCCAGTGAAGTCTTATGAAAAGAAAGCATGCCTACATTTTTGACTAGATTTTTAACCACATTGAGATAACTAAAGTGATTAGAAAATTAGAAAACTATCTGAAAAAGAAAAAAAAAAAAGTTTGTTTCATTCCTTTGTTCTCAGCTGAAGTCTATTTACGTAATTAATACCCATGATATTGACATACAAATGCTGTTCTCAAACACTTTAGACTAAGGGCTATCCATGGGACTAAGAGTACAGAAAGATGATCATAATTGTACAATCTTATGAATAGAATTCAAATTCTGTATTAACTGTACAGCTTCACTGATCTGCTTTTCTATACCATATAAGACAGGTCTTTAACTCATGTAGGAGGTTTTCTAGATTCCCATGAAAATTGCTTTTAAGAACACTTTCTTAAATAGCATGGTGTTTGTTTACCACTGTAATGCAGAAGGTGTTAGTGGGCAAAAGTGGTGAGACCTGATAAGCTAAGATGGGTGTAAAAACCAGCTACAACATCAAACACGTTAATGTGATGTTAAAAAAGAAAAAAATCAGCATGTCTTCACTACACTACATGTGACACTGAGGTATGGGTGAATTTTTGACTTCTAGGTAAAAAAGAAAGATTAATAGAAAGAAAATGGTCCTTATTTTTAGAATAAGATACTATTCCTTATATTAAGTTTTTATAGTGAAATCTCTGAAATTAGAAGTATTTTCCAGTTTGTGAGTATGTAGTTGACCAGCTTCCTCATTTCTCTGTTGCAGGAACCTTTACTTCAGAAATTACACTGTTATGTTCCGTTGACTTCAAAATATGTCTTTAAAAACCACAATGTAATATCCAGCACCTGCAAAATATTGTGAAGTATTGGAAACAGTTGTAATGAAAACTGACTGCAAGCGTCATAACAACAGGTGACATTATTCATAACCTACAGCTATAACAAGGTTATGATGTAAACTCAGTGATCATAGATGAAATAAGCCAGCTACAAATGTGAAAATATCCTGAACTTTAGAAGTAATACAACCAAATATAATAAATCTTGCCTGAAAATGTTATAAAGACCTTAACTGAAATGTAATAAAATCTATCAACAGCTGCAATGTATATGGAACATATTATATAGCTTTACTATGAATTATACCCCCTGCTGTTTATGGACTCCACAATGTCATGCTTTGTCTTCTTCCAGAAAATCAAGTACTACGGGACTAAGTGTTTTCCAATTTATATTAAGTATGACAGTGTGTTAATACAAAAATGTTGAGGATGAAAATGAAATTTTGAATCCAGATGTGCTCCTTCATCATCCTGCTAGCATAAGAGAAAGGATGTGGCCTACCACATGTGGTTCAAACACTTCCTCAGCTAGACAAGGTAGGAACCAAAATGGATGTTCTGGGTAACTAATATGTTCCTCTACTGCTAGCAATATGTACACAAAGAAAAAAGGAATTTTTATAAGTGACACGGCAGGGGGAAAGTTCAATCTGCCTCATCTTTGTGTGCCTTCCATTCTGTGGCTTCTGAAATTTCATTTGAGGATAATATATATTTTGGAGTGCTATCCCAACAAATGAACAGGAAGGACTGATGTGATGTGGTTGACTGGTTTCCATCTGTTTGTGATAATCTAATCACCTCTACACTTCCTGAAATGACGAAACACCCAGTACTGTAACTCATGCGAAACCTTAGAGGGTTCTGGTTAAGGAAAGATTTGTATTGGCTTCTTTGTATGTAGAGGTGACCTAATCTTCAGTAGTGTTAAATCCTTTACTGTGGAGGACTTAACTCTGGATGTCACAATGAATGATTCCAATGTTTCCATTGAGAATGCAATGCACACAACTGAATTACTATGTGTTTACAAAATCTGTATATGTTGTTTTGTCTTCAGACATGTTATTGTCCCTGATTTGCTTTCTGTCACTTTGTGTTGTGGATACAAATGTGGTGTCATATGAAAGCAAGGTGTTGTGTCATTTTCTGACACTACCAGCAACGCACAGTTCACTACAAATACAAAAATAAATAAGACTAACAATGTTTTAAAAACAAGTTATTAAAGAGCACTTTTGGTACAACATTATGGTGGATTAAGGTATCTTGCATATCCCAAGAAGGAATTTGTACTTGCAATATGTTGTAATGTTGTAAATAATATTGCTGCAGCTCTGTAAGTACAGTGACAAATTAAGTTATTTAGTAAAATTTGAACTATGAAGTTCCACAGGACATTTTATTTTTTAAATAAGAATTATGGACCTAAATTCCATTAGGCACCTCTGTAGATATATTAAGGTGTTAAAGTCCCACTGGGTCTCAGTGGGTAGAGTTTGAAATTAGCAAAGTAAAATATAATTATGTTATGTTATTGTAGAGAAGAAACAGTAAAATATACCATTGAGAAAAGTACATAAAATAAAATCATAGGAAAATGTTTTTGTATTTTTGAAGCTAATAGAATGCTTACTTGCAACAAAAGTCAATAAACCATTTCCAGTTGCTTTATGTTTTTTAAGTTGGCAGTGCCCTTTAAAGGCTGTCATTACCATAGGTCTTCTTTTCATTTAAAGACCCATCTAGATTTAATAACCTTTTTAAATATTATTGTATTTTGATTTCCAATTTGGAGTTGTGAAAGACAAATGACTACTTTACTAAATTAAACCCGTGTCTATTTATTTCACAAATGGTATTCCAGAATAACTCTAAATCATTTGTGAGCAAGTCACATGCAGTACACTGGTTATTTGAATAGTATTTCAATTACATTTTCTCAATGTTTCAGCATAGTTTTTAGTTTTAACATATTTTGAACTCTCAAACATTTTGTAGTTATGAAATGGGGCAGAGAAGATCGGTGTAGGGTTTTTTTAATAACTGAAACAGACAGAATTATCCTTACACAAAAAGTGACATGAGCTCAGTGAAATATCTATTAGAAGTTCAAATTCAAAGGTCATTTCTATCACTACTGACTGTTACAAGATTCTTCTAACTTTATTGCTCAACATAGATGTGTCCTGCATGAGTTGTCATCATTGCAGTCACATTTCACTTTTCTGGTTAATACCTGACTAACAAAGGACTTGGTGCTCTGAAAGAACAATGATCTAAACTTCATGGCCCCTGTTTTTTTTATATAATTCAAGTATTACTTAACATGTTTAGTAGATGCATTGATTCATGCACAGGGAGCCAGGACTGTGAAGTGAAATCCACTAAAACCTTTAGATCATTGACTAATGATTTCCTGAAGACACTGATCAGCATATTGAAACATCTAAAAATGACATCTAGAAATGTTGGTTTCAGTATCCCACATTCCAAAAGTAAAACCCCTTTGGCTTAATTTTGCAATGACAATCCATTGTATTCAGGAGCATGGGTGGGAAAAGGAGGATGCCTCTAGTGATGGTCTGATACAAAATATTCCCTCCTGGAACAGAACAGGAGCTCCAAAGGCTCTGTAGTTCCAGAAACATATTTATTTTCTTCCTATCCAAAGAAACAGAAAAAGAACAGCTGCACTACAGCACAATGCACTCCAGAAGTTCAGGCGCTTCCTCAAGAGACATGGTTTTTTTCCTAGAGTTCTGTGGGGAGGTGTAACTACTCACCACTCCTGACTCCCAGATGACATGAAACATAGTGGGACATTAAATGAAATGCACAGCATCAACTTTTCAAACCTTCTTTGTGCCAGAAAACAGAACACCTGTTCTGGACAATAGGAAGTGGGTGATTAGAGTTAAGGAAATTTGTCAATTTTTAAGCATGACACTTTACTCCAGATCCTAGAAAAAAAAAGCCATGAATGAAAGTCTATGGCAGTGAAAATCCCTCCAAGCCCTAAGTGTATGTAACAACTTAGTTATACTCTTTAGTCACTTGGTTTGGTTTTTTTTTTAATGAGGTGAAAATATGAAAGAATTTGAAAACTTAAACCAGTTAAAGCTCCTCCTAAAGATAAATGATACTTAAATAGAGCCAAAAGAGAGGGATTATGAAAATTCCCTTATGACAGAGTTTCTATATCTACTGTCAATAGTAATTGTTAAAGTATTATGGTTCAACATTTAAATTTAAACCAGGTATCCCCAAGCAATTACAACAACAAAGAATACTCTGAAAATGAATTTGATTATTATACTTGTCAAAGAGTAGTATCTAAACTGTAAATTTTACCCCACAAGTTAGGTAAAGGGATGATAATAGCATTCTAATGAGAATCATAGAATTGGGTTTTGTTGGAAGAATTAATGAAGTCCAACTGTTAACACAGTACTGACAAGTCACAACTACACATCTTAAATACCGCTAGGATTGGATACTCTGCCACTTCCCTACACAGCCTGTTCCAGAGCTTTTGCAACCCTTTCTGTAAGAATTTTTTTCTAATATCCAATCTAAACCTCCCCTGGAGCATTTTGAGGCCATTTGCTCTTGTCCTATTGCTTGTTACATGGGAGAACAAACTGACCCCCCCACTTCACTAAAACTCCTTTCAGATAGTTGTTGAGGATAAGGTCTCCCCTGGAGCCTCCTTTTCCCCAGGCTGAACAACCCCATTTACCTCAGTTTATCCTGATAAGATTTGTGCTTTAGACCCCTCACCTTCATTCACCTTCTTTGGACATGTTCCTGCACCTGAGTGTCTTTCTTGCAGTGAGGGGCACAAAATTGAACACAGAATTCCAGGTGTGGCCTCACCAGTGACTAGTACAGGGGGACAATCACTTCCCTAGTCCTGCTGGCCACACTACTTCTGATACAGGCTAAGATGCCATTGGCCTTCTTGGCCACCCGTGCACACTGCTGACTCATATTTATCTGGCTGTTGTCCAGCACCCTCAGACCCTTTTCTGCCTGGCAGCTTTCCATCCACACTTCCTCAAGCCTGTAGTGTTGCATGAGATTCCTGTGTCCAAAGTTTAGGACCTGACACTTGGCCTTGTTGAACCTCACACCACTTTTATACACCTGGTATAAACATGAGTAATTAATTACTATAGAAAGCATGGAGTTTGAATAATTTGACATTTGCTGGAGACTAATTTCAGCACAACATGCTATTCAATTTAATATTTATTTCTTATTTTTAAGGTTACAATGTCTATATGTCTGTAGCATGGTGATAATATGAAATGCAAA
This sequence comes from Corythornis vintsioides, assembly GCA_025447755.1. Lineage (NCBI taxonomy): Eukaryota > Metazoa > Chordata > Aves > Coraciiformes > Alcedinidae > Corythornis > Corythornis vintsioides. Next base: position 2,614 of record JAOEGS010009921.1, on the reverse strand, counting down.
AATTTGGATACATTTCAATTTTGCAATTAGAAAAATAATGGTAACCTGTCTTTTCCTCCTAACTGGAAAGCTGTTATCACTAAGTTAATAATATTTTTCCTGTAATCTTGAGAAATTCTAGAATATTTCAGATTTATGTTATTTTTAAGGATTTATAATTATCAAATCCAGTTGGAATGTAATAGGAAATTAATTATACTCTTTCTTCCTTGAGATCATAATTATAATTTCTTTTGCTTTTAACAGGTCACATGATATTACAGATAGATCTTGTGATGTGGAAAGACAAAAATCTTTCTACATTTCTTATAGCAGTATTGTTAGTGTATGATCACATTCCATCTTTCAGATGGATAGTACTAGAGCTATCGTGTGAGGGAGACACTTACATATAAATACTGAGATTGTGATTGCAGGTGATTTCTTTTTCTCCTTGCTCTGGCAGTGACTCTTATAATGTACCAGGGTACTAACTAATAATGTATGTTTATACTTATATTTATGTGTGTTTATGCATTTATAAGTATATGCATGCATATATATGTATGTATACATAAATATACTCAGCATTACTTACACTCCACTGCATATATATCCAAGTACATTTACACATTGTTGCTATGGCAGGATCCTGCTGTCATCTGAGAAATAAAAAAAATAAATACCAGCAGAGGGCTCACAAGTTATTTTATTTTTAATGTCAACAGCTGTCTAAACCAATGACTTCTGGGATTCAGGCTCCCATGTCTTTAATGCTTCTTTGGAGAGGTCAAGATGTCCAGATACCAAGATCAGGGTTCATCATCCCTTCGTCTGACACCATAATCTCATTTCAGTATTACTATAATTTTATTTTGCTCAGTAAAAACATTCACTTTCAGCCAGGGAGTATGCTTCTCTATGAAAAAGCAATTGTTGCCTCAAGTTTAGATGTGCTTGAGGTGTAATATACTTAACATATGTTTATAGCCTATATATCGCATGGGCATGCATGCTGATGGACACGTACTTAGCATATAGTCCTGTAATCTGTTTGAAGAAAGACACGGGTGTAGGTACATGAGCTTCCTAAATTAAACATCATTTTTAAAAAGGAATTCAGATGACATATGACCTCCTCTTTTTTTGAACTGCATATGTATTTCATTGCTGAGGTCAGCCACCTCTGCCTTAGGAAATAATTCTGATCACAGAACTTTTGCTGGCAGAGAGTTTGCTGCTTCTCTAAATCCTTCTCAGGGATATCTGTGTAGAAGTAGGATGGCAACAAAAATGCAAATGATGCAGTGTATTGACCATATGCTAAAAAGTAGGAACAAGGAAGACTGTACATAAGAGAATGACACAGTTATAAAAATAAAGCCTTAGATGGTATGTTTGAGAGAGAAAAGGGAAGGAAAAAATCAGATAGATTGACAGAACTGACTGCACATGTGGACAGATCAACAGTGATTGTAAAACCCCTTTTTGGCATAATGTGGGAAACTTTGAGAGATTCATCCTCACACATTTAAATCCAACCCCAAATTATCTCCAGTCCCTTTATTTTGTCCCCATAACCACCAGCATCCCTCCCTCACAGCTCTTATTTTCCTTTCCTTCTCTGTTTTATTCTTTCCTTGTGATCTCTACCGAAGCTGGCTTTGCTCTTAAACCTCCTTTTGATTTCTCTGCTTCTCTAATTCCTTTCCTTCCCTCTTTGTTTTCATTCCCTTTGCTTGGTGCCAGAGCCTGTATTTTCAATTCTTCCCACCCTTGTGCTCTCAGCTCCTCACTCTCAGTGCTCTCCACCTGACTAATCCCCAGTACTGGCTCCTTACCAAAAGCACTACTTCCACTTCTGTTCTCATGCTGTCAAACACATCTGGAATAAACTCGCTTCCTCAGCTTAAACATAATTTTCTTATCTCAGCTTGTCTAAAGTTTTTTACTTCTCTTCCTGAATGAACTCTTAAGCTGCAAATTGCCTGTACCTTATAAAACTACAATCCCTAAAACCTAGAACCCTAAAAGTCTTCTGCCCTCAGCACTCTGTCACCTTCTACAACACCCATTCCCCCCAATCTTTCCCATGTCTTCCCTCAGCCACTGCCTTATTCTGTGTCTATGCTCCATATGGCCACAGATAGCTTTAGCTAAGGACCACAACTCACATAGTGCAGGACAGATGTGCTGCCTGACATGTTTGTTCCCTTTGTGACAGTTGTGGAGCAATTGTGGAATGACCCAGTGAACCATAGAGGACTCCTTATATAACATGCAGAGAAGGCACAGGTAATTTCTATGATGCTGTCTTCTTGTGTAACCCATCTGCAAGATCTGAGTTAGGAAACTATAAACTCGATGATGGCCAGTAACTGTAATTTCATTTGAGTTGAAAGACTTAATTGTTAAACATATTGAATTGACAGTACTCAACTGATTTCATTTTATGCATTTATTTTTAAATTTTAAACTCTGATTTGATTTATCTCATATTCTGTGGATCCCATAGATGCTTTGGTTCACAAGGTAATAATTAGCACAAGAACAGAATATATTCAATATTTTCATCAATGACCTGGACGAGGGGGTAGAGAGCACCCTCAGCAAGTTTGCTGATGACACCAAACTG